>BPLQ01001146.1:0-19103 GCA_021605075.1 Caerostris darwini | reverse complement strand
TTGTTACTTTGTAGTAGTGCAATATTTTTTTTTTTTATTATTTTTTACTGTCACATCTAATGAAACTGATAAATCGATCACTTGTTGTCTTTAGGCTGCTAGTCAGCTATATAAAACACAAAAGAGCTTTGAATGAAAAAAAAATATATATTGTAGAATTTTTTCTGCAAATTTTTCTGTTGTAGTTTAAAATTGTATGCATTAAACATCAAAAGCATTGTTATTGTAATTAAAACCGTACTAAAAATTTCTTTGTGTGTTACTATGCTCTGTTCAAATTCATCTAATTTGGAGGCTTGTCAATTTTCCACACGATCAGTGGTAAATCTATACAACAATGTGTATATTTTTTAATGTGAAACTGTGTGTGAACTTTCAATGGTGATTTTTTCTGTACATTTAAACATTTTTATTTTTAATGATTTGATGTATTATTGAAATTGTATTTAAAACTATTCTTTACTTTTAAAATAAATCAGTTTTATTCTATGTAGGAAATTGAAGGGAAATGAGGGAGTGAAAAAAATCTGATTTTTTTTTTGTCCATGTTATGATTTCAACTTGGATGTATTTTTCTAATATGAATTTTTATATGCATAATAGTTTTATATCACATGACCAATTTCCTAAAGATTAAAATATGTTTTATCTGTGATTTTTTTAAGCGTTTTTTTTTCTAAAATATTTATAATTCTGTATTCGTTAATATTCTTGCTATTTTCAAATTTTTTGAAAATACGTTATATACAAAAATTACTGTAAATTTTAAAGTATACAACATTTTGTGGTTGTTTAATTAGGCATTGTTAGGCAACTAATGAGGCATTGTTTTATTTTGTGGAAATAATTTATATCCAAGTTATGTGTCCAAGTAATTAATTTTTACCTCTATTTAAGATGAGCCGTAATTAAGGAACAAAAAAGAAGAGAAATTATTGAGTAAAAAATGCAGTTAAATTCGGATCTTTTACACTTTGAAATGAATTAGGCTGCTAGATTTTAGCTAGAATCTAGCAAAGAGTCCTAAAAATTCAAAGAAATAGGTAAAGGGAAAGGAGGAAAGAGAGAGAGAAAAGTTCGCAGAGCGGAATTCAAGTCCTTGGGACGAATCTTATTCGTCAAGAAAAAAAAGAGATCAAAATTTGAGGGTAAGAGCGAGATTTTGTTTATATTTTGGTCGAGCTGAGGGCTTTGTCCCGATTGGTCAAAAGAATGAGTGTTAGAATTCGACAGAATGAGATCTAGAAGAAAGCTGTAAATTCATCTTCTAGGTATCCTCTCAAGAGGCGATAATTTAAAGGCGGAAGAAATGGATTAGAAATATTAATTTGAATTCCAAAATTCGTACTGAAGATCGTACTGAAGATCGCTTAAGATAGGCAGCGGCGACCTTATCGACTTCTGTAGAACGGAAAAATGGAGCGTCTTGTGACGGGCGAATTTGGAGAGAAGTCTGAGCAGCTCGAGCGCCGAGTTGGAAAGTAAGGGGGTGGAGCTAACATTTTCTCCCTTTGGAGAAGGAGCCGGTTTGTTTCCATTTTGACTTCATTCTGTCGGTTTGTTGACGACTACGTCGGCGAAGCTACTGTGACCTGTTATATGGCTGAGTTCTGGTATATGTATTATTTCCGGTAAGATTTTTATTTTTAACTTGGCCAACTGGCTGTTTGAAGTTGTTAGTTTTCTTTTAGGAAAGCGTGGGATATTGGCGTCAGTCCGCCGCGTGATTGATTACCTGAGCAGTTAGAGCATTTCAATTTTTGCCGTGTTCGGTGTCCAAATCACAATCTTTGGCACTCTGATTTCCTGCACACTTTTCAGTGGGAGATGAAAGACCTCAATACTATGCCATCGAAAGCATTGGGGGGGGATTCCTCCCCCTGTATTTTTCGATGCAAATTACAATCACTCATTTTAATTGAAAATAAAATTTAAAAATATAAATCTTGATATCAAAATTAAAAAAATTATTTAAAATATCACTTGAAATGAAATATACAATCAGCTGTCAGAAAACGAATTCCGATATTTCGAAATTCGATTCATTTCTTTTTCTCAAAGATTCTGAAATCTTGAGTATTTTTAAAAAAAACATATTGAGTATAAAAAATAAACTTGAAATGAAATACTTGAATGAAAAAACATGTAAAAACTTGTCTGAAGTATTTTTAAACTTTAAAAAATTCCGAAAACTTCTTTTGGGATCAAATGAATTTGCTTTGTAGAAGTTATTTTAGGCTTGTTATAAGTAGAACAAGAATTAAATTATTTAAAATTATATTAATTATTAAATTATTTATTTAATTATTAAAATATTTCACTTATTTACTAATATATTTATTAAATTACTTTCAATACATTTTTCTTTCGTACGCTTTCCGAAAAAATGTATTTAATAGTTTTAAATACATTTTTTCCGAAAATTACTTTCAATACATTGCCTTTCATGTCTCTGCTAATGGGCAGTAATGCGGATGGAATTATTTCCACTCCATGCATCTGTGCACTTTAAGAGGTATTACAAAATTTCTTATCAATTCTACTACGATTGGCCTGGTTGACGGAGAGCCTTGGTTGCATAGCAACCTCTATTTTCTGCTTTGCGAATGACAGAAATTTCTTAAGTTTTAAGTCAATTTAATTGATAGAAAAGGAGTAAGATAAATTATATATATATATATATATATAATTATATTATATTATATATATTATAATATAATATAATAATTATATTATAATTAATAATTATATAATATAATATAATAATTATATTATATTATAATATAATAATTATATTATATTATATATATATATATAATTATATATAATTTATTAAAAAATTAACTTGTAAATTATTTTTAAATATATATAAGCATAAAATTTTTATTATTTTTTATATTATTATTATTATAGTTTTTAAGTATGGAATAAAAGGTAATAAAAAATAAACAATAGAAACAAAAACAATTGGAGGAGAAATTGTGACTCAGCGGAAAAACTGCATGGTAATTTGGAAAGGAGGATAATGTTAATGAATAATATTCAGAACAGAGCGAGGTCTTTTGCGATTTTTGAAATCAGAAATATCGTAATCATAGTTGCTTAGATAATTTAAAACAGAATTATTAATATTTGGAATAGAGTTATAAAATTTTGTGCAATTTTATAAACAAATTGTTTAAAATTTGGAAGGGAAAGGGCATGTCTGATATCCTCATTTCTGAAAACCCAGGACGAATTTGTAATCATACGTAGGATTTTATTTTCAAGTTTTTGTATGATCTCGAAATTCGACGGATCAGTAGATCCCAAAATAGGACTCGCACACGCAAGTATTGGACGCAATTAAGCAATATAAATGAGTTTTCAACTTTCTAAGTACAATAGAGTTCCTACAAATAAGCGGATGCAGAACACGAATGCATCTATTAAATTGATCCTTAAGATAGTCAATGTTAGGAACGGAATACAATTTACGATCTAAGGTTAGACCTAAATATTTAGCCTGCAATTAATAGCATTATTATAAATTTTAATGGAAGGAGAGTTAAGAACCCGTTTACGCGTGAATAGTACTGCTTTAGTTTTCTCAATGTTTAATTGAATTTTCCATTTTATAAGCCATTGTTCAAGATGATTAATATAATTCTGAAGGCTTTTACTAATGATAAAATGTTTCCGATTTGAGTGAGAAGGGCTGTATCGTCTGCAAAAAAACCGATTTTCACATTATAAATTTACAGAATATCATTAATATAAAAATTGTAGAAAAAAGAACCAAGTATTGAACCTTGGGGAACACCAGCCTGAAATTTTTGGACAAAAGGAATCTGTATTACCAATGGAAACCCCAAAAATTCGGTTAGTAAGATAATTTTGAATAATTTTAGTAAGAAAAAGATTAAAGTTGAAAATAATTAATTTATGGATTAACCCATTGACCCAAACTCTATCAAAAGTCTTTGCTACATCACGGAGAACAACAGCATTATCTAATTCCAGGAAAAACCCTCGGAAACATCAACGCATCAGAAGATCTTAATCTCACTGAAAGTGAATAAAAACTGAACAGAAACGCATCAACTATTTAATCTCACTGAAATTGAGATTAAATAGTTGAAATAATTTCGAATAGGCGAATAATTTCAGCTTTGTTCTTAGTGGAAATTATTTGATTAACTAAATTAGAAAGATTGTTGATGTCAATAAATAAAGAAATAAATTCTTTCATTAAGAAAATTGCATTTTAGAATAAGTTAATATCTTGAATTCTGGGTAAAGCACACTGACTGACTTCTGAGTCACAATTGCAGGAGCGGATGAAGTTGCAGAATGTTTTAGCACAGAAGCAAAGCTGACGTTGGGTGTAACTTGACTAGAAGGGATGATCTTAGGATAAGCTGCTTGCCTAGTGGAGTTTGAGTTAATTTTCGTGTATTTGGGGCAGCCTCTCCAAGCTGCAAGATGATCGATGACGTACAATTAATACATTAATACATTTGGGAATATTCCTTATTAGTTCTTTGGAAGCAAATAGTTCTTATATGCATCAGTGCAAATGTCATAGCCACTTGATTTAAGGGTCAAAATTGTACGCCTTGGTTTAATAATTCTCTAAAGAATTCATTTGGCTTACAAAAGACAACTCAGAAATAGAAGTTTTTTTCATGAACTATTTGGCATGGCCAGATCTATCTGGAAAGGAAGTCCAAGGAAAACTTTAAACACCGGGGAAATTTCATTCGTAACAAACAAATCAAATGGTTTCATTTAACCAATTATTACTTTTTAAAAAAATATTTTTCTCCGATTCTTGTAATAATCACATTTCTTACAAGATGAGAAGGCAGGCCAGGACCGCCATTAATTTCTTTTACAAAAGCCTTTAATCATTAAATTTTTGGTTGTTTTTAATTTTTTAAATAAAAGAAGAAAAGAAATAAAGAAAGGAAAAAAATAATAATAATAAAAAAAAAAAAACGAATTTTCCTATTTTGAGATAACTCTCTCTTTCAGAATACAAAAGAAACACAATATAAAAATCACAATTATCTCTAAAAGCAGAAAATGTAAGCAAGACTTAATTCCACAGGTTTGCTAACCAAATATATTACAACTTCTGACGAGCACAAGTGCTGATGGTGATTCAATGCACTCGCATTCAAATTAAATTGCGGCTAATAGGACGCTTTTATATGTCCAGTCCACTTCTCAGCTCCTCCATTGATCCGCTGGTTGCAGTCCCTCTTTCTGCTCTTTTACTTATTTTGTTCTTTTCTCCACTTTTGCAAAATTTTATGTGTTTAGTATGTAATATTGAGTTAATTATTGCTATTTGAGCTATTATCCATAGCGAAACCTGCTCCTTGTTTTGACGCCAAATTACCGATCGTCAAAATTCGCTAAATTGTGCTAATAAGGTTTATGATAGGAGCTGGTTTTTCAAGGCAACCCTACTGTCCGACGCCGGCTTGAGTGAAATGATTTACCACTGATTGGGGAGTGAGATGGGAATTACTCATTTGATCCAAAAGCAATATTTACTTTTGTCCTGTCCCCGAAAGCAGGCCTCTTTAAGTATATTATATTAATTACTTTTTTATTTAACTATTTTAATTATTTATTTAATTAATTATGTAACTGCAGGTAAGGCGATTCATTTACTCGGGCACTCTGCACATTTTACAAACTAATTAACATTTTTGTCCAAATCCATCCCTCTCCTTATGCTCTCTGTTAGCGCCATCTATCAATTATATTTATAAGTGTTTGCACTTACAGAAATCTATTTATAATTTTTTCATCCTTTTTACTAAATGTAGGGCTTTAAAAATAAAACAGGAACAATAGTTCTTTTTTTTTTTACCCTTTTACAAAACGTTGCATATGCATATTTTGTTAAAATGTTTAAATTATGATGCGGTGCTAAATGAATTACTTTAGATTTCTGCTAGTACGTTGGGTTAGTCTATGTGGCTTATAATGTACTTCGAGTGCTTTGTATAGAGATAGCCAGGTTGTTATTCATGTTAAATATCACATACCTCCTTTAATACTCACCAAACTTTATTTGATTGTCTGAGAACCATATTTTGTTATTAATTTCTACATGTACTGAGAGTAGAAACGACCTAATGATCAGAGTGCAGATCTAATGTAGCTGGCCTTGTTCCCCGATATTTTCAGAATAAGGTTTAAAAATAAAAAAAAAGTAAATCTTAACAAATAAAACAAAAATTACTTTGTTTGTTACTTAATAACTTAAAAGTAAATCTTTGTTAACTTAAAAGTAAATCTTACAAATAAAACAAAAATTACTAGACTTTGAGAAAATGTCTTTCTTATTTAGAGAGTTTCTTATACGCATTATTATAACGGAACCTGTGAATGGTCTTAACAGAACGGATTTCTTAAATTTCCTTTTAAAAGATTAATATTGCGTCGGATCGGATCTAATTTATGATTCTATTTTTCTTTATCATAAATAAAAGAGTTTGAGAAGTTTGCGCTTAAGATTTCAGCGGAACACATTAGTAAAAATAATCAGTTTCTGAAGAAACTCAAAAGCATCGTAATTGAAAGAAGTAATAGTTTATCTTTGGACAGAATTAATTTTATGAAGAGCCAAATTGCAATTTAAATTGGAACACATTTACAAAATAATTTTTTTTTATATATATTTATAAAGTGAGTACAAAAAATTTACATGATAAAGTTAAATATATCATAACACAAAATGCTTGTACGAAAAACACAACATAGAAAAAAAAAATTTCAATAAGTTAAAAAAATAGTGATTTTTTTTTCCTTTAAATGAGAAATGAAAGTTGAAGTTAAAAATATTATTCTTCAAAAAGAAAAAAGTAATAATCCCTTAATAAAATAATATTTGTAAAATTTATCAAATAGGAAAAAAAATTAAAAATAATTAGTTTACTAAAAAAATATATTTTAAAAAGAAAAAAAGTAACATATGGCTCAACTTGGGGGGAAAATTATACATCGGTTTAAAACTAAAATTTAGCTTAAGAAATTATATTGTTGAAAAACAAAAAAAAATTATCGTATGTTATCAATGGATTTGTAAAAACGAAATAAAAATTAAAAATTTTTTGGGAATATAAGTTTAAACACATTTCCATTTGTATAAAGAAAAGTCATATGACAAAATAATTTTTTATAGAAATTAACAAACTGGAAAAAAAAAAAAAATGAATAAATTGTTTTAAAATTTAAAAAAAATAAAATTGAAAAATATATCGTTTAACAAAAAATAAAACGCTAAAATGAAAATCATCAGTCAAAAATCAAAAAATATATATTTTTTGTGTAATTTATTAAATTAGGAAAGAAATTATTACAAAAAATTGTTACAAGAAACTATTTCAAAAAATCAAATAAAAAAACATATACTATTTAAGAAGAGGGAAAACGTGTACCTTTCATAAAATGTAAGACTGATAATTTTATTTCATTTTAAAATAATATCTTTCACAAATTAAATTGTTATTTTTAAAAATATTCTTCTTTTACATGTGCAATACAAATGCGTAAAGAGGGAAATATTTGCCCAAGTAAAACTATTTTTGCTAAGTTAAATAATATTAAAATGTTTTCTCCCAACACTTATCGAAACTGATGAGCATTTCAATACTACTTATAAGACTTAGGTAAATATTTTCAATGATTTATATATGAAATTTAAAACAGAATGTCTATGAAAACTGCGTTATATGTTTAGGTAAAATACTTGAGGATATTTTTATATGATAGATCTGTAAAGAAGAAAACGAAATACATTGTAAGGGGAAATTACTCAAAATGGGGTGAAATAATTACAATATTTAGAAGTATATAACATTTCAACATAAAATAAATTTATTTGAGGGTTAATTAATCACATGACCGTTGTATTAAATATTGAACATTCAGTATAAAAATAAAATGAATGCCATCATTTAAACTGTTTTATTTTACGAATACCAATAACCTCACAACAATGAACTGCTCATGGATATGAAAGTAACAAACTATATGAAAATAAATATTGGTAACAAATTTTAGTAAGCTGCACATAAATACTTATTGTCAAAATATATACACTTTTTACTGATGCATCTTCAGATGTCAGAATTCAATCTAGCTATAACTAGGAAAGTATAAAGGTTTTACATCAGTCATCTTAGACGCGTTTGATACGGTAGTTTTAAAGATGTAAAAGCATTAAATACTTGCACGAGCGATTGGTATAATATGTCCGTTGTGCATGAGCTTTAGAAAGAAAATGTTCAGAACCTTAACCATTAATGCATGAAACACTTCGTAAAGCAGTTAGCGGTTGACCGGGTTGTTCTACCTTTCACTGAATTGGGATATTTTGGATATTCTAATTTTCTCTAATAAATTCTTTCATAATATCCTTAATTTAAATAACCAGTTTTCTTATCATAAACTTAATACGAAGCAAAATATGTAAGTTTTAGGAAGATATTTGCATTGCATAAGTTTAAGATTTTGTCAAATTTCAAATAAATAATGATTAGTTAATTTAATTTTTAAATATTGTCAGGCCTATATAAAAATAATTTTCTGCCTTTGATTTTTTATTTATTTCGTAATTTTATTAGTTTAATTAAGCATCGTTTCATCACCTTTTGGTTGAAATCAATTTGTAACTTGTTGTATGAAAAATAATAATGTAATTAAAAAACAGTTGACATAAAAATTTGAAAAAGCATCCTTTCAATTATTTTAATTCATTTTTGGTATTAAAGTTCACTTTTTATGAATATTTTATCGCAACTCAAAACCTACTCAGAATTTCTAAGATTAAAATTCAATGTTTTATATTAAATCCACGGGAATAAGAATAATTTGTTATTCAAAGAATTATTATTTTAGAAAAAGGTCATTTTCATAAAACATTTTTATTTTCTAATACAATTTTGAGAAACTACGAAAAAATGAATTTTATAAATCATTCAATTGTTTTTATATTATTGGTTATTCAATCCTAAATAAATACAAACTTTTATTAAATTACCTATGGAATTAAAATATTCTAATAATGTAAGGATCAATTTGAAGATTTTCAGAATCACAAATTCTTTAGGTAAAATTAATCAAAAGTAAATTGAAAAAATGCCACATAGAATGAATGGCTAAGTTTTAATTTTTTGAGTTGTTGAAAATATGAAATGATTTTTTAAAATTTATATTCATGAATTTAATTTATAAACCAATAGAAAGTCAACTCTTATAAAAAATTATCGTACAGTTGTTATTTCCTAGGTAAATAAATATTTAGCTTTAATAATCATAAAAGATATATAATATTGCTTCTAAAAAATCTGGAAACAATAATAAAAACAGAGATGTATAATTTTTTTTTTTTAAATGTCTTCTTACATTTACAATGTAACAATTTAATCTTTATACAATCAATCAACAATCTTTTTACAATTTAAATGTATTGATGCTGTTTTTTGCTAGGTTGTTTAGCTATACAATATAATATATTAATGCTTATAAAATTTATTCACATATTAACTATAGCTTTAAGCAATTCTATCAATTTCAATGCTTAGCTGCCTTTCATCTCTTTCATTGTATATCAATTTGACATTTTACCACAATGGTAGATATATAAAAAATTGAGCACTATCACCGGAAAGTTCATGGTACACTATATCCCCATTGTGTCCTATTTGCAGCAAACAACTCATGCAGTTTTTCACATATTCCTTCCCACTTCCAGTGTAAGGACTTTCGGATTTTTCTTACTCTTGTCAAGTATAGGTAATTTTTTTTATCTTTCTCCAGTATAGACATGGCTGCATTTTCAGTTTATGAAAATTCAGTGTTAAATATTCCTTCGTCGAAATAATTTTTAATTTCATAGTACATAATAATTTTTTTTTAAATTTTTATGTATAACCTTTTTTTTTCTCATGAATTTTTATTTAATTTCCAATGGCGGGTACAAGAGACACAACTGGAGCCATGCAGAACAAAACAAACAGAGCGAAATATAAAATAGCAAATGGAAACAGAAGAAAAGTCTATGGACCCGCTCTGCTCCTAGCCTTCAATATCGCTTCCACAAAGTTGAGGCAGAGAGCGCAGGACATAAAGGTGAACACAGTCCATAAGTTCCCGAAACAAAGCCTGCATCAAGGATCTTAAAGTATATTTATGCGATGTCAATGCCTAGCAAAGCAATCGTGGGAATACGAGACGAAACATCGCAACTGCCTTCATCCTCAGTTCAGTCAGAAAGATTTGAAATACCGTTCCACCAAGACTTTTGGGAATTTCTCTCCAAAGGCTCTCTATCTAGGTTGTTCTTGAGGGTCGATTTAATGAATAATCTTTCATTGTTGAAAGGGAATTCATCATCAAACGTTTGAATGAACGCTGATCCTTTTTCTTGCAGCAGGTCAGCTTTTTCGTTACCCTCTATGTCGCAGTGGGGTGGTATCCATTGCAGACAAATAGTCTTATTTTGGCAAGACATAGACCTCATAACAGATTGGCAGTTCTCCAGAATAATGAGCCCTTGTAGAATCAATCGCCTTCAAGGCAGCCTTTGAGTCAGATAAAATGTGTGTCACATAAAAATTATTTATGTGACACTGAGAGGCAGAGAGAGGGCAATATGAATGCCCTCAATCTCACCATCGAAAGCAGTTCAAGTCGTCCACTGAGAAATAGAAAGCAGACGAATTCCAATAGATCCCTGCTCCAGAACTAGCATAATATTCCATGTGAGATTCATCAGTGTGTATATGTAGTCAATCATTTTCAGGTTGTAAGGTGCCGATAGTCTCCTATGCCACAGATCTCAAAACCAAGTCATTCGTGATACTTTTAAGAACAGGCTTGGTAAGTTAAGTGCATACACAAAAACATTTATCTGCGCATGAATCCAATAGTTGTGAAAGTAGTTCAGATCTAAGCTGAGGCCATGCCGTTCCATCAACTCAAGAACTCTCTGCAAAAAACCGAATTGATTCTTTAGATTCCGTCCCCCAGTCCGGAAGTCACAGTTCCACAAAAAAAAAATATCCAGGAACTCTTAAAAAAATTTCCCAGAGTAGAAACGCTTTTTCTTCACTGATTGATCTAATAGTTAAAGATTTCGCATTTTTCTTGGGAACTTCAGTCCAGAGGAAGAGATCATCTGCATAAAGGAGGCACCTAACACCATCAAGTGAACGTAGTCTAGTAACCAAGTCGTCTATATAATGTTGAATAAAAGGAAGCTTGTGACAGCTCCCTGTGGAAAACGAGTCTGAAGGGATTTATGTCATGTGAAACTCGGATATCTAACTCGGCGCAAACGTTGGCACAGAAAACATCGAAATCAATTCACCATGTTAGCGGTAACTCCCATTCTCGAGAGCTTCAAGATCAGTTTTTTCTCCCCACACAGTATCATAGGTGGATTTTAGAACTATAAACACAACAGTCAGAATATTCCTTTTGTCCAAAACGTCTTTTATGGTTTGAATGAGAAGAGAAACATGAAAATTAGTTGATCTGATCTGTCTGAAACCAGCTTACTCCTCCTTCAAAAACCCATAGGTTTTCAGATACCAATTTAATCTTCTGTAAATAATCCCATCCATGGTTTTTGCCATTCTGCTATCAGTGAGATTGAATTGTAGTTACCCAGATCATCAGGGTCTTTATCTTTTTTTGTAAATTGCAATAATAACAGATTTACACCACTGAGAAGGGACTTTACCCTTTTTCTATGTAACGTTGAAAAACTTCACCAGTACTTTTCTAGTATGAGGTTCCAGATGTTTAAGGAATTAAGAATGAATATTATCAACACCAGGTGATTTGCCAGCTTTAAGACAGTCCAAAGCTTCATCAAGTTCACCATCTGAAATTGGAGAGTTAAAAATATTTCCCTCTTCTGGAATCACAACATTATCCAACAATTTACAAACAGTCTTCCACTTAATAGCACTAGACATTTTCCCTTACGCAGCGACTCTGAATATTACCACAAAAAAAGGAATATAAATACGAAAAATATAAATATACTGAGTAATATAAATATATTATATGACAGGCTTCTTTCCCGTTTAATTCAACACCATTCCCGTAAGTCACAGTATATCTACAGTTAATGACTGTTGATGTGAAAATTATAAAGCATCTCAGCCTCAAGCCCTTTTAACCACTTTATTTATTCTAATGATTACTTAACAGCAACTAATAATCTTAAAAATAAAACAGATTCTCGTATATTTTACACAGTTAGGCGAAGGCTTGAATATGCTCCTTCCATCACTGCCACTTGTGTAAATCAAACTTATCCGAATTCAAAATGATGTTCACCAATCTATATTCATCAAGAATTTTAGTTCTTTCATCTTTTTCGTGATATGAATTAAGTACAGAAGACGAATGTTATTTGAAGATGAATGAAGAAGTGGTTCAAGTTCAGCTTTTATCTTCACATTCTCTAAAACTGTTAAATAAAAAAGAAATTATAAATTAGTGGGATAACGACACATAAAATTAAACATACCTGGTAACTATATAATATTACTAAAGCTTTAAAAATTTCAAGAACTTTTTTTGTTAAAATTATTAAAACAGATAAAAATCAAAATCAAAATAGTAAGTAATTTTACCTCACCAAAACAATCCGCTAAATTAGAAAATTTCGTACAAAATTTCTCTTACCTTTCTAGTCCAACGAACTGTAAGAATGAGCTATCCAAAAGAATGGGATGTAGTGAGGTAATTAAATATTTCCAAAATACTTTTATTGAGCACATAACAACGACACACAAAAATAATATTAGAAATACAGACACAAAAAACCTCGAGAGCTGATGATTTAGCTAAGGAAATAATCTAAAATGGAAATTAACGCTACGGCGGTTAATTCCTATTTCATAATGAAAAGCAAAATGTAAACACGATTTATTAGAATGTCTTGAATTCTGAATGCCTCTCAACTTCTAAAAGTTTCCCATCTATATATTTCAGATTTAAAAATGCAAATATTTCTCAACTTTTTCTTAGTACAATTCCTAACTAAATTGAATTGTTATCTTCATCAAACTTCTAACGAATTTCAATACATATGAAGATTTTAATAAGAATGTTCTACTAGGAACAATAAAAAATTCTTATTTAAACCTTAGCAGTTAAACATTGTTTGTATAGTATTTTGTATGGCTATGGAAGGAAATTATGTGTAATTTTCTCATTTAAATCGTTATTTCTTTTTCTTGGATCTATTATTGTATTATTAAATGAAATTTATATTTCAAATTCTTATTTACAATTGAATATAAATGCAATAGCTCTTTCTCTTAATTAATAGGATAATCCTTTAGAGTGGGAGAAGGATTTCAATATTTCCTTTTTTTACGCGAAAATCTTTAGCGATAATTACACAAGGGAACCCACATAGGATTTCTCCCAACTCCTGCACTGATTTTGATGTGTTTCTTGTTGTTCGCATTTCTTTGAACATCACTGTAAGATATAAAATTGATTCGTAAAAGTCTCCAGCGGGCAGTCATCAGTAAATGTGCCTTTACAAGCGGAACTGTTAATTTGTACTTTTACATATTAATAGTTCCTTTTAATGACATATCCTCAAGAATTTTGCCTCTATTGAAGTTACGTTCTTGTTTGCTTAAGTACACGAGCCCTTTTATCTGTTAGTAAGAAAAAAGGAAATCTTGACAAAATGAGACAATAATCTTTAACTGTTAATAAAATTTGTTGATTTGCTAATGAATAAAATTATTTTAAATACCTCGCTGCAATCTTAGAATATTTATTGAACCATGATCGTAGCCATAATCTATGCATGTACTAGGGGTTACCAAGTAAAGGAACACTGCTTCCTACGAGTATTTAAATTGTTGTTAGCGCTTTAATATAACATATTTTCATACATATCTTTAATCCTCTGTTCATAACGCGAAAAATAAATGGGACAAAATATTGCGCATCCATCTTTCATTGAATTAATTTCTTGTAGTTTATTCCAAAACACCGATCGAAAGTTGAGATACACAACAGTGAGGCCAGGGGGGAGGGGGGGGGGGCACCCGGGGCCTCACTATTCTGCCCTTCGCAATTGCTCGACGAAATAGAATTACTGATTTTCATTTACGAGCGCTGTCGGATTTGAACTGTCTCCAACGAACTTCTAGCATCTGCTGCGAGTAAAAAACTCAAGCCTAATTTATAGTAAGAGTAAGCTAGCGATCAGACATAAGCTTCTGCTCTATAAGTCGATTCTTCGACCAATTCTCACCTATGGTTGTCCCTTCTGGGCTTCCACCTCATTGAAAAATCTCCAAAAGTTGCAAGGTTTCCAGAACGGATAGGCAGCCAGTATAATTATATCTCCGTGGAAACAAATCCATAAAGATCTTGATCTTAATCCGATAATGGATTACATATTCAAAATTTCAAAAAATTTTCATGATAAATGCCCTCAGATTCACAATGAAGCTATTCGCACAATTCTTGTTTATGATCCTGGTGTCAGTAGCTCTAGAAAAAGACCTAGAGCTATCTATGATGCGACGTTTGAGTCCTTCCCACGTCTAAAAAGAAGTCGTGGGACTCAAAATGACCAAAATAGCTAAATTGCAAATCTGAGGTGTCTATTTGGCTCCTTAAATTTTCGTTTATTGCTACGATGTGCAAAACAAACACAAATACTGGCTATCGTAATCTTTCCAATTGATATCTAAAATTCTAAAGAAGTTAATGTTTTTATTTCTGAAGTATCTATTTTAATTTCTAAATTTAATTTATTTTTATTTTTATTTTCATTAATTCACTGGCCGTCTATGGGGAAGCGTGTTACTCACTCCTAATTGTACCTGAGTAACTTAACTTACCTCTTTCTTCTTATTATTTAACTTATTAGTGTAGATTTTTTTTTTTAATCTAAATTCATGATGTAATTTCAATAATGTAAATTTTACTATATTAATGATTACGTGGAGGTTTCCAGGGTATATTTACCCCATAGGTACCGAACTTCTGGGGCAAAAGACTAACCCTGGTTCTATTTACAGTGCATAGTTCGAGTTTTTCATAGTGGTTTCACATATAAAACTTTTATTTGGTGGTTTATTTTGGTTGATGGTTGATATTTTATTAGGTGACATTCTGTTTCCCGTGTGAATGATAACGCAGGGAACTAAAAAGGTGACAACAAAGTATAGCTTCGAGACATTTTTTTCAAAAGTACAAAGGGGGGGGGGGGCCAAGAAAGTACTTTACGGTAGTGGATGGTGATCCGATTTCGGTGAACTGTTTTCTCTCGCTAAGTGGACTTAACAGTTCAACATCTGATGTGCGATGTATGGGAACCACAGACCCTTTTTATTTTTATTTTTGGTTTAGGCAAGTTACGTCATCCTTTTCTGTTATAAATAATATATTCGTATGCATTCGTTCTCTCTCCCCGCCCTCCCCAAATGAAGCCTGTTTTTTTTTTCCCTTTGATTGTGGCCTAAGCATCTAAAAGGTTGGACACTACAAATATAAATGTTTCTCATGGGTGAAGCATGAATTTGTGTTGATGTAACAAAAGAAAAATCTTTTAATTACTGTTAGTGACTTTTCAGAAAATGCTGTTTTAAAATAACATGTGTGTATTATAATATCGGATATTGATAGTTCAGTGTTGTTATTAAAGCAGTCTGCGAGGCTGCATTTAAATGGAAATCATTAAAAAAAAACATCTGTTGAAGTAGTAAAATAATTTTTTCACTATTTGAAACTTGAAATAATAACTGATAAATATTGTTTTCCATCATGAGAAAATTCAGAAAAAATGTTTGTGAAATTTTTATTCATTAAAATTTAATGACATTTAATGAAAACATTAATCAACCAAAAAAAAAATTTTTCTTTCTTGAAAATACATAAAATAGCGTAGTGTCTGAATTCTATGCATTATCAACTTCAGTATGTAATCCTCCTTCTTAGCTATACAGGAACGATAGCAGTATACCATGCTGGTCGTCTTGGATACAACTTCCAAGATTTCGTAAAATCTGCTGCATACAATTTACAGTTTCTACTTGCCAATACTGTGTGGTGCTCTTTTTTTTTCCGGATATAATCCTAAATTACGGTAATTCCACTAATTTATATATTACATTCTGGTGCAGCATTTGATTTTACGAATTTTTTTCATCAAAATTTACATATTTTTTTTTATTTACATATATGGTTCATTTTTGTTAATTACATATTTTTTGAGTATTTATTGATTTTAGTAAACCAGAGTAGCTACGAAGCTTTTATTTGCAATGCATTAAAAATATCTATTTAAGCATTAATTGCCATTTTTTATTTATTCGTATCCTTTTAGATTCATTTTAGAACAATTTAAACTTCAATTTTGAGGCTATATTAAAATCAATATTGACAATAGTAAAATGAAATTCTCAGTTAGTAAAAATGTTCTATAGCCTTAAATGAGAAAATTTTTGAATAGCACATTTTTTGAACATTTTATTTTTTTTAAATTTCACTACTTTTGACTTTTATTTTGCTACCAATTAGGCATAAAAAATTAAAATATATGCATCATTACTTGAAGCAGAGCATCTCCTTTCTGTTGCAATTTTTCTTAATCTATTTTCAATCTTCTTTGATATCTGATTTCAACAAAGGTCAATAGAATTACAAATTATTTTATTTACTAAGACTTGTTGTCACATTTTCTGTTATAAAATAAAAATTTGCTTCTGTGGAATATGTTATATTTGTACAAGTATTACGTGAAATTCTTAACGGAGGTGAAAAAGGGAACAAATTGATACGCTCAATATAAATTCCATTTGAAAACTATTTTTTTTTAAACTTTTTTTTTCATGCTATAATTTTTTTAAAGCAAGAAACATAATTTTACATTTTAGAAATCTCTCTAACCTTTCAAGAAGATGAATTAGTTTTAATATTTAATGTACCTTCAGTTTGAAGGATAAATTACTTATTTTAACTTCGAATGGTGCTGTACTTTTATTTATAGCAAAAACATAATTTTACTCTTTAAACCTGTTATATTTTTAAATTACATTATGTAAGCAAGATTTGCTTTTCCTCCTCGCCTGTATCTGAGAAAAAAAATGTTACAAATAAAGGAACAGTGAACAATTGTGCGTACATTAAATGACCACAATTAAATTAAACACCCACGTTATTTTAACTGACTTTGGAGATGGAATAATTAGGTTTTCTCTATCTTGAAATTAATTCAAGCGATAAAAAAATCAGTTTTATTGCAGTTTATCATTTTTAACTACTTCATAAATAGCAGTTAGAAGGAATGTGTTTTTAAATAGTAATTATTTCTCGCTTTGAATTGATTCCGAAATGAATTAGGCCAGGAGTGCCAACGCTTTGTTTTCGAACTGATAACTCTCTTTAATCTTAGGATTTTGTAGTTGAAGCATATTGTTATGGACTGATAAAAAAAGGTGATTGGTAGAGATAAATATGAAAGCAAAATATTGTCCACAAAGTTTTAAATTTTCATAAATAAACATAAAGTACTCAGAAAATAAATGTAAAACTTGATTCTATATGTAATATTTTAAGTAATTTTTTATTAAAGAAAATGTGCTTTGTTTGTTAGTTTGATAATTGTTAGTTTCAATATGTATAATGAAATGCAACAATGATTTGCAAATATTCAGATTCTGGCTGCAAAATAAAAAAAATTTTTGACCACTCTTAAAATGAAGCATCTAATTTCATCTAATCAAAGAATAAATATAAATACACTAATTCACAAAGCAAAAAAATCATTACGTAAAATGTGTTTACTGGAAGAAAATATGTTTCAGAATACACGAACACATAAACTTGTAAATGCGTCGTTTTCAAAATAAAAAAATTCTTTTTTCCGGAAATTATTAAAATGTATATATCCGTTTCTCAAGTTAATCAAGTTTTTGTCTCATCATATTCTCTTCATTGTGTGCCAGAAAAAATTTGTAAAAGTACCAAGATGGCGCAACTTTAACACATTAATTCAATTATTGCTCGTAACTTTTCTAATACAAATTGACTGCTGAGGATTAAAATGAAACAAAATGAAAAAAAAATTAATGTGAATAATATTTTTAAGGATTTTAATATTTAAAAATTATCCCAGAACTCAACGTTGTTAAAACTGCAATTAGTAAATAAAGCTTATCTTAAACATTTTTATTGCTAATATATTTAAACTAATTTTTGCATAAACAAAAATAAAATATTTATACTATTTGAAAGTTGCACTAATTATAGGTATATTTAGCTGTGATTAGAAAAAAATTAACAAAGTTCAATTAGAATTGAAATGGAAATTTATGGATGTAGATATTTATCATATGCATCTTCCCACAAGCCGATTTTATGCTTTTGCTTTTCCCTTGGCTTATTTTTTTTTTTTTGTATTAAATCTAGGCTTTATCGGCACTAAGAAAACAATCAAAAGTAATACTAATAGTATGTTTATAATAAAAATTGAACACTTAATAAGTATTAAAGAGGTTTGAAAATAAATTATGAATATGGAATGCAAAAATTTATTGTGAACTATATCGTACCATGTTTAAATAAGAGAACTGCATATTTTTCTTTTGCCTCCAACGAATAAATATTTTTATTTAGAGAAGTATTACGAGTAAGTTATATATAGAAATGCTAGTTATGAAATATCTTTATATATTTTGTGAATATTTTTCAGCTTTCCTTATTTATTCAAAAGTACGTTATTAAACATATAAATAAAACTTTTATTAAATAGCAATGGCAGTGAAGATGCATTTCAAATTTATGAAAAAAAAAACCTCTGCTATGAGGAAACTCACGAATAAATGGGATTAGAAGGCGGCAGTAACACCCCACTTGTAATTGGGGAATTAACACTGGATCGTGAATTTCACAGCAATTCGGTGCTTACATACGTTTTAGATGGGAAGCCGTGGGAGCCTTAAATGGGAGTCTTTATTTCACACGCAGATGAAGGTTAAATAGCAGGTGAGGTGATAGATTCTCTGCCTTGAGAGCCTCTGGCAAAGGCTGGGGGGGGGGGGGGC
>BPLQ01001144.1:0-92033 GCA_021605075.1 Caerostris darwini | reverse complement strand
TTTAAATATAAAAGTTGCCAAATGATGATTGCTAACCTCATTTTGAAACATTTCTTTGCACTTTGGAAGTAACAGGTGGGCTGAAAAGTTCGTAGGCTGACACATAGATGGCGCTACTAGTATTAAATCCATATGATTTTTAGTTAGCCCTAACCTTCAAAAGACACGTGTATAAATTTGACAGCTGTTGCACTATTAGTATGTGAGTTATAGCATTTTTAGTGAAGTTATAGCATTTTTAGTGTTCATCACGTGCAGTCCACTCGGCTGACTGTCGATTGGACTCCGGTGTGAAATGATGGAGCCATGTTTCATCCATTGTCACATATCGACGCAAAAATTCGGGTTTATTACGATTGAACAGCTCCAAACACTGCTTAGAATCATCAATTCGTTGTTGTTTTTGGGTCGATTGTGAGCTCGCGCGGCACCCACTTTGAACAGAGCTTTCGCATATCAAATATTCATTCACGATATGTCAACACGTTCCTTTGATATCTTTAGGGTCTCAGCTATCTCAATCAACTTCACTTTTACCACATGTTATAAACCAAAAATCATTTCGATTTGCACGCATACTCCTCTCTGTCAAATTTGATTATAGGCACATCATGTCGCACGTTTACTAAAACTCTTTTATTATAAGAAATTTTTTTTTCTTTCTAATGCAGCTGACAAACTCTTAGATAGCTTGGTCTTGGCAAGGCAAGCCTTAAAGCAAGCGCTACACCGACGTTACTCACTTTGCATTACACAGGGGGCGCGTGTAACTTGAAGATAAGCCACGGACGCGGAGTAACAATGCCCCCGCAACGCTCTACAATCTTATTAGACCGGGACATACTGTTTAAAGTGGATTCCGAACCACTACATCCGAACCACTACACTACATTAAAGTGGATTCCGAACCATCCATGGTACCGCCGGAACTCGAGCCCGAAACCTGTGGTACCGAGCGCTAGCCACTCGGCCATTCAGACCCATTATAAGAAATTAAGATTTGAAAATTAAAACCTCAGTTGTCTAAAAGCATGCACATCACATTTATTGTGTCAAGGATGGTCAACTTGTGTTGCAGAGATTATTTACATGAAAAATTTGTTCTGATTTACTAAAAGAAAAATATTTTTTTTATACATTATCTCAAAAACTAGTAATGAGGGTCTCTACGATTTGAGGTGTTTTACATATTTATATTCATGTTGAGAATAAAAACAAGTTATATAAAAAAAATTTTTAAAGTCAATTGCTTCTGTTTTTTTTTCTCACTACATTGCAGGTAGTGCTTTATAAATAATTTTCATTCATTGTTTTAAGTTTATCGGGCGCCAACTTTTGGTAGATACGTGCAACTTAAATCGGTACTTACGTATTAACGCCACCGCAGCAGAAGTTGCGCCAATAAAGGGCTGACAATGCTCCAAAATAGAGACTGTTTTGAATCTATGTTAAACTCTATATCGGCCCATTTTCCACCAAAATCCGATGGACTAATTTGTTTTTAAATAAAGTATTTTGGATTTTGAAAGTGTTTTGATTTTAAATAAAGTGTTTTATATATTTTATGATTTGTCGCAAAAAATTTTAGTGTAGATTGGCGCCACTTAAAAACCGCCAAATCAGTAGCTGCGGTGGCGTTAATACGTAAGTACCCTTAAATCTAAGAAAAAACTAAAATTAATTAATTAAATTTAATTAATGAATTAATATTTGAAAAAAATGTATTAATATCCAGTGTCACCCACTACAAGTTCAAAAAAAAATGTATTTGAACTTGAGTGGATGAATAAAAAGTGTTTTATTAACGATTGAAAATTTGAACAAGATATATATAGGGAGAGCTAATAGAAGGAATTTAATAACATTTATCAATTTAACATTTATAATTTAGTGGATATTTCAAAAGGCACAGATCATTAGAAAACTGGCACACACGCTTGTTGCAGCAATGTAAAAAATGATTCGAATGCTTTGTTCCAGTTCACTTTGTGGAATTGTCTTTAAAGCACACGATGAAACTGTTTGAATGGTCAAAATATCAACAAACACTTTTTTGATATCATTTTAAGTTTTCTGAAATAACAAGGTGCAAATACAATGGATGATCCAACCCACAGACGTTATTGTTTGCCAAAAATTTGGGACTGGGTGCATTACTACTATACCACATCACTGTGCCTAAAGCTGAGCTGCTCCTTTACAGTTTGGAAAGGATGTGGGTGAAAAGAAGTCTGATTGGGCTCTGTGACGCTCTACGGTCATTTGACACCGGGACCTGTGACTTAAAGTGGATTTCGAACCACTACAAACATCCATGGCACCGCCGGGATTTGTACCCGATACCTCAAAATGTCAACAAACACTTTTTTGATATCATTTTAAGTTTTCTGAAATAACAAGGTGCAAATACAATGGATGATCCAACCCACAGACGTTATTGTTTGGCAAAAATTTGGGACTGGGTGCATTGCTACTACACCACATCACTGTGCCTAAAGCCGAGTTGCTCCTTTACAGTTTAGAAAGGATGTGGTTGAGAAGAAGTCTGATTGGGCTCTGTGACGCTCTACGGTCATATGAGACCGTAATAATACGGCATTGAGTTGTTAAATTGGTACACCTGCGAGAAAAAGTACCTGTGCATTTTTGTAAAACAAAAAGTTGATTGAGACTCGTAGTCTTGGCATTTCGACAACTTGTGATCGAAGTTAATACTTACTTGGATGTAAAAATTGAATAATTCGTCAACTTAGTACAAAGAATTATTTGAATTATTTTTGTAAAAATGCTTTTTTCAGTTCCTTCTGTTAGCTCACACTCTCCCTATATATATATATATCTTGTTCAAATCTCGTTCATAAAATATTTTTTAATCATCCACTCAGGTTCAAATACATTTTTTTTTTGAACTTGTAGTGGATGACACTGGATGTTTATACAGTTTTTTCGAATATCAATTCATTAATTAAATTTAATTAAATAATTTTCGTTTCTCTTAGATTGAAATGAAAATTATTTATAAAGGACTTTCTGCAATATAATGAAAAAAAAAAAGTAGGAATTGACTTAAAAATTTTTTTTTTATATTACTTGTTTATTTTTCACTTTACTTTTTGCAAAAGAATATATTTAATATAAAATCCGTCAAAAATGAAATAAAAATAAAAAACTTATATTAGGAATAATTCTATGAATAAGATAAATGTTACATTAGACAGGGATGTCTGGGGAATGAGGAGGGCAGTTGAGAGAGTGAAATAAAAAACCAAGGAATGATTGAATTTGACAGACATTTACTGAAGCCGAACAATCATCATCTACTGTGCCTAAAAAGTAAGACCAATTATTTTTTTTCAAAAACTCTTTATTTATTCTTCCAAATTTATTTCATCGCCTTCAAAGCAATCCCCTCCGGACACAATGCACTTATGCCAACGTTTTTTTCCAATCCTCAATGCATGCTAAAAAGTCATCGGCAGGGATGGCCTTCAAAGCGCGAGGCGATTCACGTTGAATCTCTTCAATCGACTCAAAAGGTGTCCCCGGAGTGTCTTTTGAGTTTAGGGAATAGCTAGTGGTCGCACGGTGGTTGTGGAACGATATGGGTTTCATTTGTGGCAAAAAAGTCACGAAGACGAAATGCAGTGTGAGCTGGAGCATTCAGTGTTTTCGGTACCCATCGAGATTTTACGCGTTTGAGGCCAAAAATGGAATTGACCAATACTTTTGAAATTCCAACATCATCAGCAAGGCCTCTAATTGTTTGGGCCAGAGCTTCGTCGATTGAGATTGAGGGTCGACCAGAGGGCTCTTCGTTTTCAACGCGTTCTCTGAATTCTTTGAACTGTTTATACCACTTCTAAACATTTTTTTCCGATATAGGAATGCCCAACGAATGCCTTCTGCAACATTCTATACGTTTCCGCAAACAAAATTGAATGCAAGTTCTTTGCTCAATTAATTCAGACATTTCAAAAATCGCCGGAATCAGTTTTAGCGTTTCACAAAGCCAAGCGTCACTCAAACATTAATGAATATTTTGGCGTCACATTTCACACAGATATCAATGACAGTGCCAGCAACCTAAAAAAGAAGAAAAAAATTGAAAGTCCATAAGCCCCGGGAATTTTAAATTGAAAATCGGTCTTACTCTTTGGACACAGTAGTATACAATAGCGTTCTTAAAATCAATGTAGGCTCTTCTATAGTTATCTATCTCCATATCATTTATATCCATTTGTCCAATGACGTCACTCGTCCTAGGGGATGTGGGTTTGGTGCGCCAAGTACAAATGAAGCGCCAACCATCGTGCCACCTTAACTTCGATCCAGGCGCAATACTTCGTTTTCTATTTGCAAGTGATTTTTTTGGCTTTTTGGATATCCTTTTTTGTTCCTCTAATTTCTGCAATTTTTTTAATTTCTCGAATTTTACCTCCACCTTCATTGCAGACAAACCGACATTCTAAAATTTCACCTATTTTGGGATTTCGCATACGTAAATTTAATTTAATTGTTGCTTTTACTGTTATATTTAGTTATACATCACCAAGAACTTTAAAATGAATTCTTGATCTCTCTCTCGTAATACGTCTAGATCTCGAGTTATAACGGCGGGAACTGAGCAAGTAACACTGGAATCTAGGCCAACTTCCCCTCCCCATAACCCGCTAGAATATGTCAACTTTAAATATATAATGGCGATATATCATCATAATCATTGGCGCAACAGCCCCATGGTGGGCCAAGGCCGTCTACCTCGTGGAAGATTTCAAGACACGACCTGTTTTCTTTTTATGGGGTAGGGTTATCAGCCTGATGCCCAACACTCTACAGTTATATTAGACCGGGACTTACTGTTTAAAGGGGATTCCAAACCACTACAAACATAGATATATATATAGATTTTCCAAATTATGTATACTAACATTATTAGAATTATGAACACTTCAAACTAGACATGAAAACAAGTAATATGTATATAAAAAATTTAAAGTCAAATCCTACTTTTTTTTTTCTCTCTATTGCAGAAAAGTCCTTTATAAATAATTTTCATTCATTTTTTTTAAAGTTTATCTGGAAACCATTTATTGGTGGATATATGCAACTTACATCTAAAAAAAACTAAAATTAATTAATAAAATTTAAATAATGAATTAATATTTGAAAAAACTGTATTAACATCCAGGGTCATCCACTACAAGTTCCAAAAAAATGTATCTGAACTTGAGTGGATGAATAAAAAGTATTTTATGAACGATTGAAAATTTAAACAAGATATATATAGGGAGAGTGTGAGCTAATAGAAGGAATTGAACAAAGCTCCAATTCTAAATTGGCTACCCATACGAACCGATTTTATCGATGTTTTTATGTGAAAAACTGTATATTGTTTAAATATAAACGCATGATTATTAACATGATGAACGCATGATTATAGCATGAAACGCATGATTATTAACATGATGAACGCATGATTATAACATGAAACGCATGATTATAACGTATAGCCCGCCATTGATTTCAAGAACGCGCATTTATTTTACTTATTACATTTTGAAACAACATTCACTAGTAAATGTTGACGTGTCCGACTCGTGGCTCAGTCGCAACGTGCCTCCGCTGGGGAGCATTAGGGCTGAGGTTCGATCGGCTGGTGGTTTTGCTGTAGACTCTGTTTCAAAAAACGAAGAGACTCGATGACGTTTGTGATGATCATCTTGCCTCGTTCGTCGAACTATCTGGTGAGAAGTTTTCAGGGTTTTCTCCCATACGATACGCACATGCGGTATAATTCCCCCTAAAAGTCCTCACGAAAGTCACTGCCCTCCTTCTTCAGCGATTTGGAGCCAAGTCAGACTTCTGCCTACGGGTCTTTCATCACAACAGAATCTGCCCTCTTTCCCACCATCCACGAATAGACTACTCATGGGGAGACGGTACCATGTTGCCGGATACTGAGGACAAGTCACAACAACAATCTTGACGTGCAACACAAATTCCTCAGTTAGCTTATAAAAGATTCTCGTGTCCTAACGTTCGATGGACTTCTGATTTCTACATAATTCATAAATTGTTAGATTTGTTTGTCTGCTAATCAGCAGGCGGCGACACGTTACAGTTACGTGTCGATGGAATAGACCTTTCATCATGTAGGGAGTATTGAACTTTGAACCTTGACCCCAGGAGAAAGGAACAGATCCCCTTAGATAAGAGAAGGCAGACTGGCGGCCAACGGGATAGCTGCGGGACGCAGCGAGATAATAGAGAGTTTTTGCATATCGTATTTTGGACGTCCGTTAGCTTTTTCTCCCTAGCTCGCATGCTCATAGGAAATTGCGCATGCGTATCTATAATAATGTTTCCTATGAGCATGCTCGCTAGGGAGAAAAAGCTAACGGACGTCCAAAATGCGGTATGCAAAAACTCTCTAATGAGAATGGAGAATAATTTTGTAAAGCAGAAATAATCCATGTAAATAATATATAGTATAAATAATGGGGCCTGGTGGCCGAATGGCTAGCGCTCTGGATCTCGGTACCACATGTATCGGGTTCGAATCCCACCGGTGCTATGGATGTTTGTAGTGGTTCGGAATCCACTTTAAGCCGTAGGTCCAGATCTCCTATGGTCGCAGAGCCCAGTAAGACTTCTTCTCATCCACATCATTCTCAAACTGTAAAAGGGGCAACTCACCTCTAAGGCACAGTGATGTGTAGTGGTGTAAATATTAGTATGCTCATTAAATGGCTGTTGACCTTAAAAGAAACCTCTTGCTTCTTCAATTTGTTTGGAGATTAACCTCTAGACACCACAGCCCCACTCTATATGAATGTATTTCTGAAACACAATTAAATCACTTTTTATTTGTTGAACAAAAAATCTTTACGATGTATAATAACATACAAATGGAACCTATTGTTCGTAAAACTAATTCTTTACTGCAAAAGAAATTTAATCGATTTAATTATATCCCGCCAAGAACTTTCAAATGAACTATTGATCTCTGTCGTAACACGTAACTGAATTCTGTTTTCCTATACCTCTTCGCTTGCATTTCTGGTTTCGATTACAACACCTGTTTTACCGAATTTTGGGTAATGGGGTTATGGTCAATCACATCGGGTGATTAATCGGGGACGTCTTTCGTTAGAAACAAGTAATATAAAAAAATATTTAAAGTCAATTCCTACTTTTTTTTCATTAATATTGCAGAAAGTCCTTTATAAATAATTTTCATTCATTTTTTTAAGTTTATCTGACGCCATCTATTGGTAGATATATGCAACTTAAATCTAGAAAAAACTAAAATTAATGAATTAAATTTAATTACTGAATTAATATTTGGAAAAAACTGTATTAACATCCAGTGACATCCACTGCAAGTTAAAACAAAAATGTATTTGAACTTGGAGTGGATGAATAAAAAGTATTTTATGAGAGATTGAAAATTTGAACAAGATATATATGTATATAGGGAGAGTGTGATCTAATAGAAGGAATTGAAAAAGCATTGCGTGTTTAAATCATGGCAAAAACCAAACTCAAATGTATTTAACTCTATCGAAAAATTTATTAACTAACAAAATAAAACATGTCCATTATAATTCATGCCAATAAGGTTGTTTCTAATGCATAGCTAGAAGTATAGAAGTATTGTAAAAGTATATAGATAGTAAGTACATAGACAGAAGTATATAGATATTGAAGTATATAGATAAGTACATAGATAGAAGTACATAGATATTGAAGTATATAAATACAGGGCCGGATTTTCCTATAGTCTAACTAGGCTTCAGTGTAGGGCCTCAAGAGAGGCCTACATTCAAATTGTTTTACAAAATTAGAATTACACTATTCTAAAAACAGTAAACACTAAAACACTGAATCGAAAATAAGGAGAAATTCTACACATATGACTAATAAACAAACACAAAAATGTATTGGTTAAGATCAACGCGTTCGGCTCATTGGGTCTGTTCGTTTGTATATACTAAATTGCACCAAAGTATGGTTCATACGTTCACTGATTGCTATGGCAAATATTGACGTGCCTTATGCTACTCAGCTCTGGTTTGTTCTTGCATAAATAAAGTGCAGATTGGTGTAGATTTGAATATACCTATTGATATTCCGACGTTCGGTTATATTCGTATTACTTCGATAATATGAAATACGTGTTAATGTTATTAGAAAAAAATCTTATTTTAGGATTGCGTACACGATCATTTGATTCTCGCCTTCTGAGTTCAGTGTGTTCAATACTTTAGTGAAGTGTTTATAGACTATTGAAAATTTTTTTTGTGACAATATTTTCATTTCGCGGAATTCTAGGTAAGTTCTTAACTTTTATTTATGCACAATAATTAGTAACTAAAATATTTGGTTCTAGATCAGGGATCTCCAAACTTTCCAGTCTTAGGGCCAAAACCGTTTTAATTTTTCTGCCATAATCTATATAATTGCGTAAATCTCATTAGTATTTTTTTACAAGTGGATACACCGTGGTTTCATTCGCGTTAATTTCATGAATGAGGGATTTTAATGAGGGATTTTCAGGATAAAAATCATATGTGTGATTCAGGATATATGCATTCGAAACATCGATATACATACATACTCTTGACCCCAACATAACTGCCGAGGGTAATCGCGGGATGTTCACTAGTTTATAATGTTAGTGGGATTCATTTCAATTATTTGTTAGTTGTTATGCTTAAGTTAAATTTTCTGCTTATTATGGTTGTCATTAAGCTTTATCTAGCAAGTCAATAAAACCGAGTTATTATCATTCTGTGTTTTTTTTATCCAACTTATTACAGCAACAATGAGCTATTTGCTGTCGCGGGCCGGATGGATGACACTGGCGGGCCGGATGTGGCCCGCGGGCCGTAGTTTGGAGACCCCTTTTCTAGATTATAATCTAAGAATGAGTAAAAGATTTGAAAGTGGAGCTTGCAAACTTTGCAAGCTTTGTATCAAATAATATTCAAAGAAAATATTCAAGTTGCCATCCCCAATATGGAATCAATCTTACGGCAGTTTCTCAGTTTAATAGTCACTAATTGTACTGGGGAAAGGTCATTTTCAAGACTTAAAAATATCAAAAATCAATTAAGAAGCACAATGACCCAGACGAGGTTGTCTTCATTAAGAATTTTGTGCGTCGAAAATGAAACCTTCAGAAAAATAGATTTTGATGACCTTATAAAATAATTCTGTGTAAAAAAGTTTAAAAAGAAATTCTTCTAATTTACTATTTCGTTTTAAATGCATACTTGGATTGAATCAGTTCTTAAATAAAATAACTATTAATTAAATAAAATAACTATTTAATATGATATACAATTTGATATTTTCTTTTTTGGGGGGGGATCTGGATTTTGTGTGAATAAAGTTCCATTTTTGGTTTAATTTAAAACATAATAATTCATACTTAAACTTTAAATGCGAATTATTTTGAAATAAATTTATCTGAATTGAATTTGCTTTAATCTTCAATGTATTGCATATATTTAATTTAATTTGATAGAAAATATGATAATTTTTATTGCCTATTTTATTTTCGTAGTCAAAGTCTTTTATTATTTGAATTTTGTTTCTTTGTAAATGTTGTGGGTTATGTTTGATTAGTTATTGTTAGAAGTACTATATAGGGTGCTGAGAATAAATGTCCAAATAAGTGTTCTCGACTTTTTTTTATTTATTATCCGTGCCACATATTTTATAAAGATTAGTACCGATCACAACATGTTTCATTTAAAATATTGATATATATCACAGTAATAATGCATTTTATTATCTCTCATGTCATTTACAAACTTAAAAATGGGAGGTGAAAGGGCCTCATAAGTGGAATAGCCTAGGGCTTTTTTCATCTAAATCCGGCCCTGTATAGATAGTAACAGGTTGGCTGAAATGTTCATAGGCTGACACACAGATGGAGCTACCAGCATTAAATCCATATGATGTTTAGTTAGCGCTATCCTTCAAAAGACACCTGTATAAATTTGACAACTGTTGTACTATTAGTATGTGAGTTATAACCTTTTTAGTGAAGTTATAGCATTTTTCGTGTTCATCACGTGCAGTCCACTCGGCTGACTGTCGATTGGACTCCGGTGTGAAATGATGGAGCCATGTTTCATCCATTGTCACACATCGACGAAAAAAATTCAGGTTTATTATGATTTAACAGCTCCAAACATTGCTTAGAATCATCAATTCGTTGTTGTTTTTTGGTCGATTGTGAGCTCGCGCGGCACCCACTTTGAACAGAGCTTTCGCATATCTAAATATTCATTCACGATATGTCCAACACGTTCCTTTGATATCTTTAGGGTCTCAGCTATCTCAATTAACTTCACTTTACAGTTATCAGAAATTATTTTGTGGACGTTTTGGAAGTTTTCGTTGGTAACAGCCTCTTTGGGGCGTCCACTGCGTGCATCGTCCTCGGTGCTCATTTTGAATCGTTTAAATTTAGCAAACCACTTCTCTACGGTTGATTTTAATGGTGCAAAGTCCGAATAATGTTTATCAAGCAAAGCCTTGGCTTCAATAGAATTTTTTTCGCCAAAAAGCAGTGCTTTAATTAACACACGAAATTCCTTTTTATCCATTTTTTCAAACTAACAAAAGTTGCTTCACTAAAAATGCTATAACTCACATACTAATGGTGCAACAGCTGTCAAATTTTTACACGTGTCTTTTGAAGGTTTGGGCTAACTAAAAATCATATGGATTTAATATTAGTAGTGCCATCTAGTATGCCATCAGCCTACGAACTTTTCAACCCACCTGTTAGAAGTATATAGAAGTATTGATTGCAGATCTGGTATTCTTGCTTTTATATTAGTTATTTTGAAAGTGCGGGGAAGTGTATGTTATTTCCTGTGTAAAAGAGGAGTGAAAATTGAAAATTTTCTTGGTAAACGAGGCAGATAGATCCTTTTTATATACATCAACAATTCTTCAGCCTCTTCCAATAACTCTGTGTCATTTAAATTTTGCAAAGCGGCAGATTACAAGACATTTGTGATTGGAAAACAATTTCATTCATTCCATGGAATAATGTCATGGATTGATAAATGATGATGGCCAAAACATGATAAAATGCATTCACTTTAAATAAGCTTTCGGGATCTTGGATCAAATTTCGTTAAAATGACGTTTCAACTTCCTCTAGCGAGTTCTAGGAAATTCGAAAATAATAGATCATTTTCCTACCATATTAATTGCTTGTGTTTATTTTGTATATTAATTGCCATATTAATTGCTAAATTAATTGCCATATTAATTAATATTAATTGCCATATTAATTGCTAAATTTATGTCGATACTTTTCAAGTTCGTTCAAACATACTAGCTAACGTTGTTGTTTCTTATCCCACTTTGTAGACAGCAACATCTAGACAAGTCCAAGAACCCGTGGGGTCTCTTGGAAGAGGGAAAGGGGGGGGGGCAGCTTTTGTTAGGATGGAGCACCCGTAGGTAGAAGCCTGACTTTTCTCCGTGCCGCTGACTTTTTATGGGATACGGTTGTCAGCCCTAAGCCCAACAGTCATATTAGATCGGAACCTATGTTTAAAGGGGATTCCGAACAACTACAAACGCCCATGCACCGCAGGGACTCGAACCTAAAACCTGTGGCACCGAGCTCCAGTCGCTCGGCCATCAGGCTTTACTATAATGTATTTCTTTTGGGATTTACTGATTTCCTATGTCCAACGTTCTACAGTCATATTAGGCCGGGATCCACGGTTTAAAGTGGGTTTCGAACTACTACAAACATCCATGGCACCACCGGTACTCGAATCCGAAATCTGTGGCACAGAGAGCTAGTCACTCAACCGTCAGCCCCCACTTGCAAGCTTTTTGAGGCAATTGAGAGATCGGTAGTTTTAGACTGAAGTGCTTTAGATACCTTTTCGATTGTCTGTAAAATTTTATAATGAAAAACCAGCAACATAATAAACTTATGTAATTTCCATTTCCAATTAATAAACTTAGCAACTGATCGCGCATCCGTTGAAACAAAAAAGTAAGATAATAATGACGCACGGAGAATCGGCGAAACAAGGGACTTCCCCACTTTCTGGAAGTCTCTGACTTGCTAGTAGGGATTCCCACTTTTAATTTTGTAAGTATATATTCAAGGACCAGGGGAATTCCCTAACAAATGAAGTTAAAAAAATATTCCAGTGGCATATAGATGGCAGCAGGATTTCCCGCTTTTTATTTTGTAAATAGCTATTCACAAACCAGAAATCAGGTAAGTCCCTAGCATCGGGATTACCCTGCGTAATTATTACCATCAGATGCGATATATTTTTCATACAAATAAATATATTCACAAGCTTGATATACATTTTTTAAAATTTATCACTTTGGTATATTTTAGGCCTGAATGGCCGAGTAGCTCTAGCGCTCTGACGCTCGGTACCACAGATTTCGATTTCGAGTCCCGGCGGTGCCATGGATGTTTGTAGTGGTTCGGAATCCACTTTAAGCCGTAGGTTCCGGTCTAACAGGATCGTAGAGTGTTGCGGGGGCATTGTTCTTCAGCGTCCGTGGCTTATCTTCAAGTGACACGCGTTCCCTGGGTAATGCAAAGTGAGTAACGTCTGTGCAGCGCTTGCCTTAAGGCATCCAAGACAACTAAGTGTTTGCCGGCTGCATTCGAAAAAAAAAAAAACCAAAACTTTGGTATATCTTAAATTTATTAAATACAGAATTAGTAAATTTTATTTTATTATAATAAATGTTAGGCCTTCCCTGTAATAGCCTCTCTGTTCGGGCCGGGGCAATTTGCCCGTTTTGCCACCCTATTGTTACGTGATTGGTGTAATGACTGTTTTTGATAAAGTTCAAATCCCTTCTTGTCAAGTCTCAGAATTTATAGCAAACAAGTAATATAAAAAAAATTTTTTTTTTAATTTTCCTACTTTTTTTTTCCACTCTATTGCAGAAAGTCCTTTATAAATAATTTTCATTCATTTTTTTAAGTTTATATGGCGCCCTCTATTGGCAGATATATGCAACTTAAATCTAAAAAAAAACTTAAATTAATAAATGTAATTTAATGAATGAATTAATATTTGAAAAAACTGCATTAACATCCAGTGTCATCCACTACAAGTTCAAAAAAAATGTATTTGAACTTGAGTGGATGAATAAAAAGTATTTTATGAGAGATTGAAAATTTGAACAAGATATATATAGGGATGATAGAAGGAATTAAGGAAGATATAATAGAAGGAATTGCAAAAAGGAAACTCACGTTAGGTGTCAACTAACGTGAGATTTTGTCTGCATGCAGAAAAATAGTGATCACAATACCAGGAAATGAAGCAATAATGAAAATAAACAAAATTCCTCTGTTCAACAAGAGTATTACAGTTAACAGTTAACAGTTAACAGGAGCATTATAGAAATGTCTTCTGATATCGAGAAAAATGTAATAGCAATAATAAACTTCACCGGTCCTGAATGGCCGAGTGGCTAGAGCTCTGGCGCTCGGTACCGCAGGTTTCGGGTTCGAGTCCCGGCGGTGCCATGGATGTTTGTTGTGGTGCGGAATCCACTTTAAACCGTAGGTATCGGTCTAAAATGATCTTAGTGCGTTGCGGAGGTATTGTTACTCAGCTTCCTTATCTTATTTTCAAGCTACACGTACCTCGTGGGAAGTGCTAAACGAGTAATGTCTGTGCAGCGCTTGCCTTAAGGCATCCAAGACAACTGTCTAAGTGCTTGCTCGCGGCATTAGAAACAGAAAATAGACGGCAATATTCAGATTTTGCATTGAAAATTAATGGGTTTGGTTTGTCGCTCTACGGTCATTTTTTGCACACTTTGGGCGAATTAGACACCGACCTACAATGTAAAGTTTTCAAGTTAATGAGTCAAGCATTAGAAGCAACTATCAACTTTTAGCATTCGTCCATCGTTAAGAGTGTCTATAAAGACATTTGTAACATTCTGAATAACTACCTTGATAAATGACAGTTAATATGGACGTCAAGTGTAGGCATTTATACAGATAGTGATCCTTCCATGTCAGGGCCTTACATCTTTCGTAAAAAAATTGAAACGTTATCGTAACTCATTGCTTTTTTCACGCGCAGGCCTTGATGGCCCAGCGGTGCCATGTATGTCTGTAGTGATTCGGAATCCAATTTAAACCGTAGGCCCCGGTCTAATATGGCTGTAGAGCGTTGGGCTGACAACCCTAACCAGTAAAAAGGAAACATCTCCCGTCTCGAAATCTGCCAGTAGACAGACGGCCTTGGTCCACCATGGGGCTGTTGCGCCAATGAAGAAGAATGTGAGGAACTTTAGGAGTTTTGTATTGCGAATGTTATTATGGTTTTGTTACACAATTTGATTGCGTTTCTGTGAAGGGTATGATAATTTAAATATAACGAGTACTGTTGTGGCTTTCGTGTTGCAAAATAGGCTCGTTTTTAATTCATTCCTTATCATTTCTCCTTTGATTTTTTGTACCGATATGATGTGTTATACATATCTAATCTATTATTTATTATTGTTAATTGTAATGAACAAATAATAATAATTATTTCTTACTTCAAAAATACTTAAATACTAGCTGTATTGAAACTTTTCTTCTTCTTCAATGGCGTAACGGCCTGGTGGCCCAGTGGCTAGTGCTCTGGCCTTTGGTATCGCAGACTTCAGGTTCGAATCCTGGCGGTGGTATGGATGTTTGTTAGTGGTTCGTAATACATGTTAAATTGCACGTCGTGGTCTGTTTAGTCCTCCTGTGCGCAAGATGACCGTAGAGAGACAAACCAAACCGATCTTCAGCAACAGCCCCATGGTGGGCCAAGGTTGTCTGCCTACTGGCAGATTTCGAGACAAGAGATGTTTTCTTTTTAAGGGGTAAGGTTGTCAGCCCTACTTCCTGAAGTCTTGTTAGACTGGACCTGGTACCACAGGTTTCAGGTTCGAGTCCCAGCAGTGCCAGGGATGTTTGCAGGGGTTCGGAATCCACTTTAAGCTGTAGGTCCCGGTCTCATATGACCGACCTCACACAGTCCAATCAGATTTCTACTCACCCATATCATTCCCAAACTGTATAGGGTTAACTCAGCTCTAGGCACAGTGATGTGGTGTAGTAGTAGTAATAATAGTAGATCGGGAAATATGGTTTAAAGAGGGTTCCGAACCACTGCAAGCAGCCATGACACCGAGCGCCGGTGCGCTAGTTACTCGGCCATCAGGCCCTGTATAGAAACCCATTGTGTTGCAATTCGTCTTTTCAGGAAATTAATTTGTAAGGATTGCGTTTCGCCAAAATTAACCATATTCCAAAAGAAGCTACACCGTCAGATATTAAATTCGTTTTTGATACGAAATGATAAGATAAAAAAAACAAATACATGTATTTTTTGTTAAAAAAAATTGAAATGAAGATATAATTTGTGAAGATAAGGCAATAAAATATTGTAATGTAATAAGAAAAAAAAATCGTCCAGAATTGCGTATGATATGATTTTGCAACCAAGATATTGATAAACGAAAGGTTATTTTTTTGTATGGAAAATAATCCGAAAAAAGATTTTTAATTTCAGAATGTTTTGATAAGTTAAAATTTGATTTTTTTTTTTCGAAATTGTATTGTTCGACAAATGATAGATTATTGTAAGCGACTGTTAAAAATTTCATAAATTTCGCTAATATTAGGTTAAATATGAAAATAAGTCGCAAAATTATTGTAATTTAGGCAATTTTTTTAAAATCAACAAATTTTTAAGGATATTGTCTCTCCAAAACCACACGGAATGCAATATAAATCAGTGTACACATGTTGTGGCGCTGCCATCCACCCACTCAGTGAATGAGACGTAATTAGGAAATTGATGGGATATGTGTAATTTTAAATTTATGTATTTTGTGTTTATAAATTTGGTTGCAAATTATGTCTTTTTTTTTTGTTTGTTTTGTCATTGTATTTTGATATTCATAAAGTTGCATTATGTTAAATTATGTGTGAAACATTTTCAAATCCTGATTAATAATAGTAATAAAAAAAAAAAAAAAAAAAAAGGAAAAGAGGAAAGAGAAGAAAGAAAACCATTTTCATTCAAACTCAGTTCTTGGTTGGGGTTGTTGTTTGACTTCCGGTGATCAGGGTAGAAGATGGCTGCCGCCATGAAGTACGAATTGAGCCTCAGGCTCCGTTCTCTCCGGATGGAACTGGGATATCGACCAATCAGGGCCTGGAATGACGTCAGCTATGACGCGGTCATGGTTCTGGCTTATAAGCGGTGGTGGAGAGAGGTTGTGGCTTTTTTTTGACTGAGACTGGACGATGGAGTGAGAGAAATGAAAAACTGAGGGTTAGCTGCTGCACCAGGTGATGAATTCGGCTGCAAGACAATCCAAGATGATCAGGGATTGAGACTTCACAGCAGCAAAGTGCGACCGAAATTGTGCGTAGTAATGAAAAGCACAATCTGTTTTTGCCAATTTGACGACTATCACTTTTGAGATTTGCAGTTACAGTCGAGGATTTTGCGGACGAAAGGTTCAACGTTCCAATGACAAAGTTTGAGATGAGTACTCGTTTGAATGTTTGATTTCTCTTTGCAATATTTTATCATTTCCTTTGAACATTGTATTTTTAATGTATTCAGCATTCAGATACAGATTCTGAATAACTCTAAAGTGATATTGAATACTCAGTGAGAGTTCAGCGCACATTCCTCCGTCCTTTTTGCGTATGAACTCAACAGACAGAATTTAGTGCCTCGTCCTTTTCTTGTATTTAAATCGCTTGTGATAGATATGAGTGAAGGTTAAATTACAAGAACTGATTTAATTTCTATTTTTATCTAATGCAGTGTGTTAAGTGTATTGTGTGTACATGTAATTGTATGATATTTGTGGGGTCCCTGTTTGCATTTAATCAAAATTAATTCATTTGTTTATATCTAATTTTATTATAATAAATCTAATGTTTATGATTATATAGTTTTCCTGATTATTAATTCCTGCAGACATTACACGCACCATGCTGATTGTCGTTTAGGTAAAATTTTAATTTCCTGGGTTAATATCTAAGAACACAACGCAATTAATTCAATAATAGTATCTGATTTGTTTTGCTTTTGATTCGTGATTAGAGGTAATAGTTTAATTAATTAAATTTCTAGATAGCAACAAGACACATTTCGAATTTTTTACTATCACCAAATTTTTTGATATCATTCGAACTTTTCTGAGAAGCTGTATTCATGGTGCCTCGGAGGATAGGTAAAGACTTTTGAAATAATTACGTTATTTGTGATGGTAAAAAAAATTTTTGTAATCCATGAAATTAAAATTATGTATTTAAGGTGATTTTAAGACAAAAATATTAATAAACAGAAAATAATTCCTATCTTACGAAACGTGATAAATGCGATTTCAAGTGGTAATACATTTAAACTCCTCCTTAAAGTAAGTTTAACTGATACTACATTTTAAAGCCCAAAACTCGGCGATGTGTGGAATAATTGTTTAAAAAAGATTCGCAAAACATTTATTTTCTACTTTATTTGTACATCAGAAAATGGTAGAAAAACTAAACAAATCAAATGGTAAACATGCCGGATGTCGGAATTTCAAAAAGTATAATTTTTCCAACGTTGGTCTTCAATTTTTGTTTCTCGGGTGAAATTCCTAAGCTCGCGCAATACAAATTAATATCCTAACACTCAATTTTTAAAAATTGTTGTAATGTGTGGTTTTATTGGAAATCAATCCATTACAATAAGGATCACACACAAAGAAGGAACAGGCAGAACAAAGAAAACATACAGCGAGACAGCAATCGACAATAAGTTGGTCTCCCACATCACAAAAATCAAAGGGGGAGTGAGTAAATAAAGGGGGTAGACACTTTATTTTAATCCATGAGACCCTTGGCCTTCCAATACAATCGCAAGACCTCTCCTTGGAGCTCAGCCTCCATGTTCATTCCTGGAACATTTCAAAAGATGTGCTGAATTCATTTCTCCGGCTCTAAATATTGGGCAGCGCCCTGGTGGCCAAGTGGCTAGCGCTCTGGCCTTTGGCATCACAGGATCCAGGTTCGAATTCTGGCAATAGCATGGACGTTTATGAGTGGTTCGGAATTCACTTTAAACAGTAGGTTCCGGTCCTAATACGATCGTAGAGCGTTGCGGGGGCGTTGTTACTCCGCGCTCCCTCAGTAATGCAAAGTGAGTACCGTCTGTGCAGCGCTTGCCTTAAGGCATCCAACAAGACCAAGTGTTTGCCAGCTGCATTAGAACAAAAAAAAAAAAAACCATATTGGGCAGCAGCCTGGTGGCCAAGTGGCTAGCGCTCTGGCTGTGATATGGATGTTTGTTAGTGGTTCGGCATCCACGTTAAACTGTAGGTCCCGGTCTGTTTAGCCCTTGTGTGCACAAAATGACCGTAGAGCGAACAAACATATTGGGCAAGTCTTCGAGGCGAGGACATCTATTCTCTTTATATATTCCGCAAGACAATCGAAAGTTGACAACAGCTTCTTTATGTGGTCTAGTCTTAAAGAAAAAAAAAAATTTAATTAATGTCTGTAAATTTGAAATTTAAAACTGGAAAGTTTAAAAAAAAAATTCTAATGGTGATTATTCTTGCCAAAATAGTCACGAATCTTTTAATATGCTGTCAGTTCGCTTTGATTTTAAATGATATAGACACACATAAAATACGGTGAGAGAATTTTAATAATATAATATTAAAATACCTTGAGTTATCTTTTTCATAACAGAATATATTATTATTATCAAAAACCCCTTTCAAGTTATTAAAAATGATGTAGCCAAATTATATATACGTAGCAAAAATATTTGAGATGAATAAAATCAGAAATTTAATGCTTTTTTTTTTTTATATATTTAAATCAGAATTTCCCCACCAAATAGAGAATAATTGTTCATCAAAAATATTTGAGATGAATGAAATCAGAAAATTTAATATTTTTTTTATATATTTTAAATCGGATTTTTCATACCAAATAGAGGATAATTATTAATAATTTTAAAATCGTGATAACTAAAGCTTGTATTTGCCATTTTCTATCATCCCTATCTTTGAATTACAGTTTGAGATTCATTGATCTAGCTCAGGGGTCTCCAAACTACAGCCCGCGGGCCAAATCCGGTCCGCCGGTGTCATCAATCCAGTCCGCGACAGCGAATAGCTTATTGTTGCTGTAATATGTAGGATTAAAAAAAAACACAGAATGATAATAACTCGTTTTTATTTACTTGCTGGGTAAAGCATAATACGCAGAAGCATAGCAACTAACAAATAGTTGAAATGAATTAGTGAACATCCAGAGGTTACCCTCGGTAGTTATGTTGGGGTAAAGAGTATCGCATATGTATGTATATCTATGTTTGGAATGTATATATCCTGAATAAAACATATAATTTTTTATCCTGAAAATCCCTCAGGAATGGAAAAGCTAAATTAACGCGAATGAAACCGCTTGCAAAAAAATACTAATGAGATTTATGTAATTGTGATTTTTCACTGACAATAGCTGGTAGTTAGCAAGCATATGCTCGCTCAGAGAGGGTACTCGGCGACTGGTCTACAAATTATAGATATTGGCAGAAAAATTAAAACGGTTTTGGCCCTTGGTACTTACTGGAGTAAACAGTATGACCCTAATGCTGGAAAGTTTCGAGACCCCTGATCTAGCTGATCACTGAATTGCTCTACATATAATTCATCATCGTCAGTGTCGCAACAACCCCAAGATGGGCCAAGGCCGTCTGCCTTCTGGCAGATTTCGAGACGGGAGATGTTTTCCGTTTACGAGGTAGGATTTCCAGCCACACGCCCAACGCTCAACAGCTCATATTAGACTGGGACCTACGGTTTAAAATGGATTGCGAACCACCATAAACATTCATGGCGCCGCCGGTTGTCGAACCCGAAACCTGTGTCACCGAGCGCTATTTATATAATTAACATAGCAAAAACAATTTTTTTTCTTTTAATGCAGCTGGCAAACACTTAAGACATGGATGTCTTGGATGCCTTAAGGCAAGCGCTGCACAGACGTTACTCACTTAGCACTACCAAGGAGTTGCGTGTAGCTTGAAGATAAGCTGCGGATGCATAGTAACAATACCTCCGTAACCCTCTACGATCATGTTAGACCGGGACCTATGTTTAAAGTGGATTCCGAACCACTACTAACATTCATGGCACCGCCGGGACTCGAACCTGAAACCTGTGCTACCGAGCCCCAGAGCGCTAGCCAGTAGGCCATCAGGCGCCAAATCATATATATATATCGTAAAAATATTTAACAGGAAAATGAGGAAATTCAATGGCCTCTTTTTTTTTTCAATTCCTTCTATTAGCTCACACTCTCCCTATATATATCTTGTTCAAATTTTCAATCTTTAATAAAATACTTTTTATTTATCCACTCAAATTCAAATACATTTCTTTTGAACTTGTAGTGGATGACATTGGATGTTAATACAGTTTTTAAATATTACTTCAGTAATTAAATTAAATTAATTAATTTCTAGTTTTTTTAAGATTTAAGTTGCATATATATACCAATAGATGGCGCCAGGTAAACTTAAAAAAGATGAATGAAAATTATTTATTAAGGACTTTCTACAATAGAGTGAAAAATAAGTAGGAATTGACTTAAAATTTTTTTTTTTATATTACTTGTTAGATTTTAAGTCGAAATTTTCATACCAAATAGATAAAAATTATTAGAGAGTGTTTGCATAACGTTTTTTTATCGTCCGATATTTTTCTTCCTAGCGCGCATGCTCATAGAAATAGCTCAGTAGTACAGTATTACAGATACGTATGCGCAATCGGTGCAATGTTTCCTATGAGCATGCGCGCTAGGAAGAAAAAATATCGGACGATAAAAAAACGTTATGCAAAAATTCTCTATTAATAATTTTAAAATTCATGATAACTAAAGCTTGTATTTACCATCTTCTTTCATTCTTTCCCCTTTGAATTGCAATTTGAGAATCACTGATCTATCTGATCACTGATTTGATCTACATATCATTAACAATACAGATAAAAATAAAGTTAAATATCGCCTTCTGTTTCTATTCTAATGCACAATAGCTAATGCAGTTGTAAATTTTTTTTATCGCGTTGGATTTTTTTATTAGTGATTGCGTCCGAAGTTAATAGCACGTTTCCTGAATTTCAACTGCTTTCTCGCCAAGTTGGCAATAGTTTGTAATAAGAGAGGGTGAGAGTGAAAAGAGAGAGAGAGAGGGAAATAGGAAAAGCACAAAAATAAAAAAATAAAATAAATTGAAGGCCAATTTCTACCAACGTATAAAATCATGGCCAGGGTCAAAAAAATTATTACAGTTGTTGTATTCTGAAATATATATTTTGGAAATTCCTTTGTTTGAAAAATATTTCTATTTAACTTTTGTTTTTATGTTTAAAAAGAAAACGATAAAAATATTTTATGGTTTTTTTAATATGTTAGAAAATTTATACTTTTTTAATTAGGAGTTCGATAAAGAAGTAAAAAGAATAAAGATTAAATTATATAAAAGTATAAAATAATATATTAAAGAATGAAATTATAGCCAGGGTAAAAAAAAAAATATTACAGTTGTTGCATTCTGAAATATATTTTGGAAATTCTTTTGCGTGGAGAATATTTCAACTTAACTTTTGTTTTTATGTTTAAAAACAAAACGGTGAAAATATTTCAGGGATTTTTTTTATATTTGAAAATTGATAACTTTTCAATTGAAAGTTCGATAAAGAAGTATTTAAAACGAAAATCAAATAAAAAATATAAATTGTTAACTTCAATAGTAATTAATTACTAGATTACTATTTCGAAATAAAATAGATAATTCTATAAAAAAATTACCAGTAAATTGATTATGATGAGAACCTTCAATTCATATATTTAGAAATAAATATTTTGTCAATGTTTGAATGTACAAATATAGAAAGAATTAAATTGCAAAATTCACTTAAAGTAATAATTTGTAAGACTTAATGTGCTGATACAAAAAACTTAATAAAATACTATTTGAACTAAAATTATAAATTAAGAAAATATGAATAAATTGATAATTTTTCAATTAATAGTTCGATAAAGAAGTATTTAAAACGAAAATCAAATCAAAATAATAAAAATTTATACCCTTGATAACAATTAATTCCTAAACTACTATTTCGAAATAATAAAATATATAATTCTATAAACAAAGAAAAGTTGATTTTGATACGAACTTCCAACTGATATACTTCGGAATCAATATTTTATCAATGTCTAAATGTACAAATATAAATAGAATGAAATTGAAAAATTCACTTAAAGCAGTAATTTAGAAAACTTAATATGTTGATTGAAAGAAATCAATAAAATACTATCTGAAACAATAATATAAATTCAGAAAGCATATATTCAAATTTAAATTTAATTAAAAACTTTTTGATCATTTAAAATTGAAAAATGTAGAATACATTACCAAGAATACTCAAACACGATCGTTTCAAATTTCAAACGTAAAAAATTAAGAATAATAATATCCAGAAAAATAAGCTAAATTAAAATCAGACGATTTTTTATATTATTGCCAATTTGTAGTTACATAATTTTACAAATTGAACAATATATATTAAATGACTAATAAAAATATTTGATAATAAAATAATAATAATTAATAATTAAATGAATAAATTAAAATCAGACGATTTTTTATATTATTTCCAATTTGTAGTTACATTATTTTACAAATTGAATAATATATATTAAATGACTAATAAAAATATTTGATAATAAAATTATAATAATTAATAATTAAATGAATAAATTAAAATCAGACGATTTTTTATATTATTTCCAATTTGTAGTTACATTATTTTACAAATTGAATAATATATATTAAATGACTAATAAAAATATTTGATAATAAAATAATAATAATTAATAATTAAATGAATAAAATAAAATCAGACGTTTTTTTATATTATTTCCAATTTGTAGTTACATTATTTTAAAAATTGAACAATATATATTAAATGACTAATAAAAATATTTGATAATAAAATAATAATAATTAATAATTAAATGAATAAATTAAAATCAGACGATTTTTTATATTATTTCCAATATGTAGTTACATTATTATAAAAATTGAATAACATATATTAAATGAATAATACAAATATTTGATAATAAAATAATAATAATTAATAATTAAATGAATAAAAATAATTAATAATTGAATGAATAAAATAATTAATGATGAGCAAATGAGAAGAAAGAGCAGCGTGAATATATGAATATTTCTCCCATATAAAACCAAAATTAATTAATTAAATTTAATTAATGAATTAATAGAGAGTTTTTGCATACCGTATTTTGGACGTCCGTTAGCTTTTTCTCTCGAGCGCGCATGTTCATAGGAAACATTATTACAGATACGCATGTGCAATTTCCTATGAGCATGCGCGCTAGGGAGAAAAAGCTAACGGACGTCCAAAATACGGTATGCAAAAACTCTCTAATATTTGAAAAAACTGTATTAACATCCAGCGTCATCCACTACAAGTTCAAAAAATAATTTATTTGAACTTGAGTGGATGAATAAAAAGTATTTTATTAACGACTGAAAACTTGAACAAGGTATATATAGGGAGAGTGTGAGCTAATAGAAGGAATTTAAGAATCAATAAAATACTACTTGAAACAATGATATAAATTAAGAAAACATAAATAAATTGATAATTTTTCAATTAATAGTTTCAAAAGAAGTATTTAAAACGAAAATCAAATGAAAGATAATAAAAATTGATAATTTTAATAGCAATTAATTGCTCAGTTACTATTACGAAATAAAATAAAAAGTAAAGTTGATTATGGTAAGAACTTTCAATTGATATACTCACATTATCAGTATTTTATCAGTGTCTAAAATGTACAAATATAAAAAGAATGAAATTGCAAAATTTACATAGAGCATTAATCTATAAAACTTAATGTGCGGATTAAAAAAAAAAAAAGCAATAAAATACTATTTCAAACAAAAATAAAAAAAATAAGAAAATAATTTTAGAAATCATGTTTGAATGGCTGGAAAGGCACAAAGTCCTTAAATTAAAAGAAAAAAAAAACATATTAAGTGTAACTGATAATGCATTGTACTCCGTTTACTTTTTGATAACTCGACCGTCCGTTTCAAATATCGAAAATAATTTTTTGTCAAAAGAAAAAAAAATAAAGAAAAATCACAAGAGATAAAATAATTTAAAAACATAATGGCCGTTCTTATATAAAGACACAAAGTTCATCTAAAAAAAACAGTACTTTTATTAATTAAATTTATTTAATTTTATTACATGTTCAAATGAATATTAGCAGAAATAAAATACATAATTTCTGTTTAATGCTCATAATAACTATCATAGACAAGAACATACCAATGACAAAATTTATGTGCTAATTATTTTACATAATCCATGTCAGTAGTATTACTTTTACTTTGAAATAGTTAATTTTATTACAGTTAATTATAGTTCATTTTATTTTATTTTACTATATGTTCAAATGAATATTTGCAGAAATAATACACATAGTTACCGTTTAATGTTCAAGATAGTTTTTAGAGATACGAACATATGAATAACAAAATTAATGTGTTCATTATTTTCTATATTCCATGACATCAGCATTACTTTTAAATTGAAATACTTTTGTTGGAAAAAAAAAAAAAAAAAACTAAAAAGATTTTTCTTTTGTTAATATGTTTTTTTTCTTCCTTATCTCACTTGGTAGGCAGCAACATCTAGACCCAAGTCTAGACTTAGTTAGATAGTTTTAGACTAAACTAGTTTAGAAGTTCAAGAACTCCTAGACTAGTCTAATCTAGAAGTTCAAGAACTTGTTTGGTTTCATGGAAGGAGGGAAAGGGGGGCGGTAGCAGCATCTGTTGCGATGGAGCATCCGTAGGTAGAAGTTTGACTTGGCTCCGTGACACTGAAGAAGGAGGACTGTGCCTTCCGGGAGGACTTTTAGGGGGAACTACTCCGCATTTGCGTATCGTAAGGGAGAAAACCTGGAAAGACTCCCACCAGGTAATCCGACTGAAGAGGCAAGATGCTGAACATCACAACCGGCATCGAGTCAGTTTTGAAACAGTACCTACAAGAAAGCCGCCAGCGGAATGAACCTCCGCCATAATATTCACCAGTGGCGCACGTTGCCACTGAGCCACGAGTCGGGCTTTTTAACTTTGTGGTGCTTGTTTTTTACATGTGAAATAAATTAAATACGCTATTGAATAATAAACAAGTAATACAAAAAAAAATTTAAAGTCAATTCCTACTTTTTTTCTCACTCTATTGCAGAAAGTCCTTTATAAATAATTTTCATTCATTTTTTTAAGTTTATCTGGCATCATCTATTGGTAGATATATGCAACTTAAATCTAAAAAAAATAAAATTAATGAATTGAATTTAATGAGTGAATTAATATTTGAAAAAACTGTATTAACATCCAGTGTCATCCACTGCAAGTTCAGAAAAAATGTATTTGAACTTGAGTATAAGAATAAAAAGTATTTTATGAACGATTGGAATTTGAACAAGATTTATATAGGGAGAGTGTGAGCTAATAGAAGGAATTGAAATAAATTGGTTTTAAAGAAAAAATATGTATAGAATTTGACAACCGGAAATGTTCTATTAAACAAATAAGTGAAATAAACATTTATTCTGAAATAAATAATATGTACAAAATAATAATAATAATAATAATAAATGAGCCTATGGGGAATCACTGAATTTTGTTTTTCTAACTATGAAAAATTTTATTTTTCTATATTTTATTTATAATTTATTTCATGGTTTTAATCGATTGCAATCAATTTATCATCTCCCTTTCCAACTAATTTTAACAAAAGAATTATCATTAACCAGAAAACATACAATTCCCAAGGAACATTTTTTAATTTAATCATTCATCATCATCATCGTCATCAGTGGCCCTATGGTGGGCCAAGGCCATCTGCCTACTGGCAGATTTCTAGACAGGAGATGTTTTCTTTTTACGGAGTGGAATTGTCAGCTATATGCCCAACGCTCTACAGTCATACTAAATCGGGTCCTACGGTTTAAAGTGGATTCCGAACCACTACAGACATCCATGGCACTGCCGGGACTGAAGCCCGAAATCTGTGGCACCGAGCGCTAGAGCGATAGTCAGTCTATCATCAGGCCCCAATTTAATCATTCAAACTATTAAATAAACTAAATCTGTAATCATAGAAAAAAAAATGGTAATGCAAACTAGTGAATCTCAAACTAGAGCCCATGGTTCTCTATATGAGATTTTGAAGTGATCATTTATTTAAATGTTTGGCCAATTTGCAATTTTTATTCTGTCCCCCGTGGTTTTTTTTTTTTTTCCGATTTCTTAACGAGATTCTTTTTTTCTAAATGATGCTGGTTATAATTTGTATGTTTTACAAACTTAATTAATAGGCCTATTTAATCCAGTTTTTAATTGACTAATTAATTTACTTTCAGTGTTGTTGCCAAAAGGCCTGTGAGGTATCAAAAACTTTTTAAAGAAACCACGACGCAAGATGTCAAATAATAATAATAATAAAAAGTAAAACATAAAACAACCACTAATCCAGACTTAAAAAAAATAAATTAACTACAGTTAATTTATTTTTCCCCATTATCTATGAAACTGTACTTAACAACAAACAATAGAAACATCATTATTTTAAAAGAATATACTATACAACAGGAAAAACGAAAAGAAACAAGAATTTCTACAGTCGCTACACGTTCTATGCAAAACGATAAAACATTTCATTGCATAAAAACCGGAATCACTTTTAAGAACAATCTTGCCTGAGGGACAAAAATGCAGATTATCATGGCTTCGAGTTGCTTTCCTCTTTGAACACACACACACACACGAATCACAAGCGCGACGTTCCTCAACAGAGATAAAACTACTAGCGTAGACTTTCCGAAAAAGAAGCAATTATTATTACCAATCTCTTTTTAACAGAGCCAGACTTGACTAGAGAAGGAAATGTTATCTCTTTCTCTCTGTCGCTAAACTGCTTTTATTTAGACTGTGCTACTTTTTGTTGAAAACGAGGCAGTTCAGTTTGGTGCCTACGTCACGAATCGCCTTCGGTCACGTGGTCGAATCGGGTCAAAAAGCAAGCTGAACGAAATATCTCAGAACGATTTCTTTCTCCGCAAAGTTCCAATCGCTTTCCATTCACCTCAAATTCTACTTTTTCCCTTACCTTGCGTTCTATTTGGCCGTATAGTGGGAAAAAAGGCTGTGCAAAAATTGTTTTTCTGCTTGTGGTAAGCTTGTTTTATTTAAATATTTATTTATTTTTTTATAGAGAGAAGAGATGAATATATTATAAATTCTTCTACTGACTAACCGCAAATTGCTTCTGATTACATAAAAATGATAATATTTTTGAATTACTTAATGTCTAATCATTTTTTTTATCGTATCACTATAACTTCCGGCGTTATATAGTAATGTGCGAAAAGTTATTTACTTTTACCGCAGGTGGAAAAAAAAAATTCCATTAATGTTTTTTTTTTTTTTTTTTTTTTAAATATGGCAACATTTATTTTCATCAACATTTTTATTTATTTATCTAATAAAAAGAAATGAATTTTTTAAAACTAAAATAAATAATAATTAATAATCATAATAGTAAATAATAATTATTGTAATACAATTATTTGCATTATTTTATTTTATTTATATTGTTTTATTTATTTATTCAAAAGTCCCAATCGTGATTTAATGTTCCGTATTATATTTTAATTTCATTTTTTAAAAAATTATTTACTTATTTACAAAAAGGATTTTTTTCTTCATATAATGTATTCAGCGTTTTTCGAATATATTTTTAGTATTTATTTATTTATTTATTTTTCATGTTTAAATTTTATGATTTTTTGTATAACAGCAATAAATATCTACAGTAAAATTAATAAATTATTTAATTTAGGATTTGAAGATTTCAAGCAATTATTTATATATTTTATTATTATAAATATTTATATTTTAATTATTATAATTAATTCCATTTTATATTTTAATTCCATTTTTTTTTAAACTATTTACTTTTTGACAATAAAGATTTTTTTTCTTCTGTTGATGCATTCAGCGTCTTTCAGATATATTTTTAGTATTAGTTATTATTTTTTTCTTTTGTTTTTAAATTTTGTAATTTTTTGCATAACAGCAATAATTACGTACAGTAAACTTAAAATATTGGATGATTTCAAGTATTTATTTATATATTTTTTTATTACATTTATTTATATTTTAATTATTAAATTTAATTCCATTTTTAAAAAAAAAATATTTACTTTTTACGAAGGATTTTTTTACAGCTAATGTATTCAGCACCTTTCGAATATATTTTTAGTATCGATTTTGTTAAATTTTTAATTTTATAATTTTTTGCATAGCAACAATAATTATGTACAGTAAAATCAAAAGATTTGAGGAATTCAAATAATTATTTTTGAGTATTACGTCAAGTATTTATGTATTTTATATTTTTATTTTTAAAAAGAAGGTATTTTTAACAAAACTCTTTACGGTTGAGAACAACTTCATGTTTTTTAAATAATTGCCGGCCTTAAAATTATTGGAGCTGAAACATTTTTATTTCAAGATTCTTTTCTATTTTTTCTATTTTTATTTTTTATCTATATTTTTTATTTTTTATATATTACATATATTTCTTCCTTAAAAAAATGCATGAAAATATTTTTAATAACTTTTTCAAATTATATTTGTTTTTTTTTTTTCAAAATTTTTTATACCTTTATAAAATGAATAATTTGCTAAAGACCAATATGTCAAAAAGAAAGATAAAATAGTATATTACACAATAATGTCGATGTGGTCTTCATCTTACAAATATCTTTCAGTGTCAAAATATTACTGTGCCAAAAAAAAAAAATACCTCGTTTTTTTGTTAATAAATATTTTTTCAGAAAATAGCAATGAAAAACGGGTATAGTTTAAAAACACTTAATATTAATAAATCATTTTATTTTGCTTACTATGAAAAAAATGCAATTATTACCTAAAATAATCATTAAAATGCAATGATAATACTAGTGTGCCCAAAAAGTAAGAACAATTATTTTTTCAAAAACTCTTTATTTATTCTTAAAAATTTATTCCATCGCCTTCAAAGTAAACCCCTCCGGACACAATGCACTTATGCCAACTTTTTTCCAATCCACAATGCAAGCTAAAAAGTAATCGGCAAGGATGGCCTAAGTGATCTTTTGTGTTTAGGGAATAGTCGGAAGTCGCACGGTGTGAATGCGGGGGTTGTGGAACGATATGGGTTTAATTTTTGGTGAAAAAGCCACGAAGAATCAATGCAGTGTGCGCTGGTGCGTTCAGTGTTTTCGGTACTGACGAGATTTGATGCGTTTCAGGCCCAAAATGGAATTGACCGATCCTTTAGAAATTCCAACATCATCAGCAAGGTCTCTAATTGTAAATCGACGGTTTGAAAGCACCAAATCTTTAATCTTTTGGACGTGAGCTTCGTCGGTTGACGCTGATGGTCGACCAGAGGGCTCTTCGTCTTCAACGGGTTCTCTGCCTTCTTTGAACTTTTTATACTACTTCTAAACGTCTCTTTTCGATTTAGGAATGCTCACCGAATGCCTTCTGCAACATTCAATACTTTTCCGCAAACAAAATTGAATGCAAGTTCTTTGCTCAATTAATTCGGACATTTCAAAAATCGCCGGAATCAGTTTTAGCATCTCACAAAACCAAGAGTAACTCAAACACTAATGAATATTTTGACGTCAAATTTCACACAGATGTCAAGGACAGTGCCAGCAACCTAGAAAAGAAAAAAAAATTAAATTCTATAATCCCCGGGAATTTTAAATTGAAAATTGGTCTTACTTTTTGTACACAGTAATATAAAATAAATAATTTGCTAAAAACCAATATGCTAGAATAAAAATAAAAATTAATATTACACAATAATGTCGATTTGGTCTTCATCCTAAAAATAATATCTTTCAGTGTTATTGGCTGTTAAGTGATGAATCTGAAGATATCCTGACCTTAATCAAAAACTCTTTCGTCCCCAACGATAAAAAGTGAACGAGTTGAAAAATTTCGAAGTACAATTTCAAGATCAAAGATTAGACAAGCAGATGTTAGTAATACAATAAATTATTGTTCGTCAATGATTTATTTGCACAGCTGAAATTAGTGTTTTATCAGCTGCGAAGATTGCAATTTCTTTCATAACAGATTAAGGAAAACATGTTGTATTTGAATTATTAAATGACCAAATTATTCTGATTACTTAAAAGTTATTTTGATAGAAAGCAACACAATATCTCTCTTCTATTGTAAGAAATCAGCATGTATTAAATAATTACATAATCATAAAGATAAATTCTAGATTATTTTGAAGATGGGCAATCTTTGATGACAATTCTTCTCGATAAATAAGGATAATAATGAAATTATTTTGCATCTTTGACGATTGTTTATACGAAATCAAAAAGTGTACTTGTACTTTTTAATATTCATTATGTTGCCACTTTGCTTAAACCTTCAAAATAAATATTTATGATTTAGACTTGTTACTTGTGCTTTTATTCTATGAAAATACACTAATTATAATAAAAAAGAAACTTTTTTCAATTCCTTCTATTAGCTCACACTCTCTCTATATATATCCTGTTCAAATTTTCAATCGCTAATAAAATACTTTTTATTCATCCACTCAAGTTCAAATACATTTTTCTTCAACTTGTAGTGGATGGCACTGGATGCTAATGCAGTTTTTTCAAAAGTTAATTCAGTAATTAAATTTAATTAGTTAATTTTAGGGGTTTTTTTAGATTTAAGTTGAATATATCTACCAATAGATGGCGAAAGATACATTTAAAAAAAAAAATGAGTGAAAATTATTTATAAAGGACTTCCTGCAATATAGCGAAAAAAAAAAAAAGCAGGAATTAACTTTACATTTTTTTTTTATATTACTTGTTTTTGTATAAAATGATTGCATAATCTTAAAGATTAATTCCTGCCCAGTTTGAAGATGTACAATCTTTGATGATAATTCTTTTAGATAAATAAGGATCATAATGAAATTATTTTATGTCTTTGGTGATTGATTATATTTAATCAAAAAGTGTACTTACACTTTTTAACATTCATTATGTTGGCTCTTTGATTAAATCTTCAAAATATGTACTTGTGAAAGATCACTTTTATTCTATGAAAATATACTAATTAAAATAAAAAATAACTTTTTTTTGCAGATAAAAAGTTATACTGTAAAATACTAAAATATTTTTTCACTTAACATTAATATTGTTCTTTAAATATTTTTTTTTCAAAATCTTGCAAACTTTTTGATAAAAAATGATGAGATCATTTGTTAAAATTCAAGAGCAATTGAATGTTTTCCATATAATTAACATGCAAGCGCTTATAATAATTAGGGTCGCCAGTTTATGAGGTATTTCTGGAATTCTTTTGTTTTTTGTTTCTGCTTATGTCTCACAGCAGACCATTTCGTTCCATGTCATTCGTTTTGATGAAAATAAAAATAAAAAAAAAAAAAAAAAAATCACATAAAAAAGACTCATGCTACTGCATACAATATAAATGGAAACTGAAAAAAAAATATTGCTGTATTGTTTCAGATTCAACTGATATTTTTTTCATTTCTTCTACTTTCTAACATTTTTGTCTTGATGGATGTTTTTCGAGTTTATTCACAAAATTGCCCATTCACAAGAATACGCTTAAGAATTTATTCAAACGATTGTTTCGATTCTTCATTTCGACCGACCGACCTGATTCTTCTTTCAATTAAATATTAAAAATTATTATGAACTTCAAAATTGTAAATGATTAGTTGTTGTCGTATCCCACACGGAAGGAGAGCTTCTGTTGTGATGTAGGTAGCCAGGTTTCTACCCGTAGGTAAAAACCTGACTTCTTTTCCGTGTCACTGAAGAATGAGGAAGTGCCTTCCGGGAACTTTTAAGGAGAATTACCACACATTTGCATATCGTATGGGAGAAGTCCAGAAAACTCCCAACAAGTAGTCCGAGTGACAAGACAAGATGCTGGACATCCCAAATGCCTTTGAGCCTCCTCGTTATTCGAAACAGTGTTACAACAAAGCCGCCAGTGGATTGAACCTCCGCTTTAATACTCACCAACGGCGTACATTGAAACGAGTCAGGCATTAATGATTAGTCTTTAAATTGTAAGAATTTTCCGATTTTAAATTAAATATATAAAAAATTCACAAATTTCCATTCACAACAAGTAGTATTTATACTGCTTTATAATTTAGTCATTCCTTGTCAGTTCTCCTCTGGCTTTTGTGTACTTTATATATATACACTCATGTCCATAAATTAAGGATAATTCAGAATCACACAGAAATTGAACTCTAAAACTAAAAATTTCACCTGTAGAATTATCACACACATCTTGAAGAAGAATATGCAAATTACAGGAAACCACCAGATGGCGCGGATAGTACGTCACAATGACGAGTGTGTAAGAGAGGGGTATATAAGGAATGGTGGCAAAGAAGTAAAATTGTTCACAAGCGCTTTAAAAGTCTTTCAGTGCAATAACCGCATAGTTATGGCACAAAGGAAGCATTTGGATGATTTTTTACGTGGTAGAATTATCGGACGACTGGAATGTGGACGTACCCAGCTGGAAGTATCCGTGGAACTTGGAATCGCCCAGAGTGTCATCTCCAGGCTTTGGCAACGATTCCAAGATGATGGTAATGTGAGTAGATGTTACAGCACAGGTCGCCCCCGAGTTACAACGCCGAATGAAGACCGGTATTTAGCAGTTACTGCCAAAAGAAACAGACGGAGCACAGCATCAGACCTGTCTCGTCAGCTGTCTTCAGCTACCGGTACGACAGTTTCAAGGCAGACCGTGTACAGACGCTTAGGGCGCATCGGTCTGTATGCTCGTAGGCCTGTCAGATGTGTTCCACTTACCGCAACTCATTGTCGCCTGCGATTAACCTGGAGTAGAAAGCATGCATTGTGGACGCCGCAAAAGTGGTCTTGTGTGATGTTTTCAGACGAGTCCAGGTTTAGTTTGCAGTCTGATTATCGCCGGACTTTCATATGGAGAGCGCCAGGTACCCGTTACCACCAAGAGAACACCATTGAACGACACCGTTACGGTGGTGCAGGATGGCTCGTTTGGGGAGGAATTATTCTTGGTTCCAGAACTGACCTGCATGTTCAGCGAGTAACGATGACAGGCCACATCTATCGGGATGTCATTCTGGAACAACATGTACGTTTGTTTCGGGCGCCATGGGTGCTGAATTTCTGTTTATGGATGACAACGCCCGTCCTCACCATGCAAACATTGTAGACGAATGCCTTCAATTGGAGGATATCACCCGTATGGATTGGCCAGCATACTCACCGGACTTGAATCCAATAGAGCATGTGTGGGATATGCTTGGCCGACGAATTGCAGCCCGTCAACCCCCTCCCACCTGTCAACTGGAACTTCGGAGGGCATTGCTTGTTGAGTGGTGTAATAATCCCCAAGATCAGATTGATTTAACAACAGTGAACTCAGCCAAAGGGCTGCTTGCGATACCCAGAGTGGTTTATCAATCCTCCCTTTCCGTAGTTGTGCAAAAAACACTGAAATCCCGTTAATTCGGGAGGACCAGTGGCACTCCTGCGGCGTCTAAGATCAGATTGATAATTTGATACTCAGCATGCCTAGGCGTTGTAAGGCCTGTATTGCATCGTCCGGGAGACATACTCCATATTAACCATCATACTACCATGTTATACTGTTTTTTGTAAATAGGTTCTTTTTTGAAATTTTCTCCAGGGAGTAAAAATCGCAATTTTTATTAATTATGTCAAACATATAGCATCTTTTTTGCTCTTTACCTTTTGTTTAATAAATAGACTTTACAAATAAGTCAAATTTGTTTTGCTTCTGTGTCTTTCTTTGCCTGAACTTCATTATCCTTAATTTATGGACATGAGTGTATATATTTGGAGATGATTTGGTTTGTCGCACTACTCGCATTTTTTTGCACACTTTAGGCTAATTAGACCGGCACCTACAGTTTAACTTGGATTCCGAACCCCTCACAAATATCCATGCCATCTCCAGGATTCCTACCTGAAGCCTACGGTATCAAAGACCAGAGTATAGTTGGAGTAGGGACGGTGTTCTAAATCATTAAATGTTAAATAGTACTGCCAAATAAGTTTAAGTTGGCCGATTTGAAGATTTTAAGCAAAATGTAATTTATTAGTTTCGTCCCTGTTTTCGTTCTCTTTTCCCTTAAATTACGATGTCCAAACAGCGCATCTCTTGCTAAAAAATGTGCACTGCAAGCTTGATATTGTTTTATTTTAAGAATATCATGAATTTTACTGTAAAAAAAATGTCTGCACTTTTCGGAGAATTATTGATCTCAGATCTCACATATGCAGTCTTGAACGGAGATAATGTAATCGGTTTATACAGGGAATTTGCAGAGTGTCTGTATCTAAAAATGAACACGTTTCAATAGCTTATCTGTTAAATGGAAATAAAAAATTTGAAATTGTTAAAATTTTCTAAAGTGATGAGTAAAGGATTTGGATATTTGAAAGACAAATTTATACATCTAAGTACTCTCAGGAAAACATTTTTAAATGTGCAGAAGTGTATCATGCACCTGAGGCTACCCAGTGATCCTTGCCTTCTTTTTCTCTGCGTGTGTGTTATCTTTGTTTTCTTTTCCATTATCGAAAATGCAGACATAATATTTTTGACATATTATAGACATAATATTATATAATATTTTGTTCTATCATGTTGTGTGTTGTACACTGGTAAAATTGAAATCCCAACACTAAAAAGAAATTAGTTTAGGTTTGGTTTGTTATTCTACAAACCAATACTCTATTTTGTGCATACTTTAGACTAATTAGACCTATAGTTTAAAATGATTAAAAACTATTAAACATTCATGCCACTATCAGAATTCGAACCGAAGCCTGTGGTAACAAAGGACAGAACGCTAGCTAATTGGCCATAAGGCTGCTGAAATTAGTTTAGATGAATGAAATTTAGACAAAGAATTTGTCTAGGAAACATATTTATTTGTTTAAACTTCCAAGCTCATAGATTGAAGAATGTACAAAAAGAATAATTTCAAATTTGAAGTGGTGATCCATTTATAATCGCTGTTTTCACAAATATTTTGTATGCAAACATGCAAACGCATATGCATTGTATCGTACAAGTGTCATATATCTTTTTGTGGGATGTAGTTTCTTGCTTTCGACCCTGTTATCTATCTATTTACCTCTAAATAACATCTAAATTTCCTGTTTCACTTGGTCTGCCAAATCAGAAATTATCAATGCTGGTTGGGAATGGCACTGGATTTATCATCCAATAATGTACTAAATGTACTCGATGGGAGACGGATCTGCTCTGACGGATCATATCGACACTCTGTAGAGAACGCTGGGTGACAACAACTCATTGGGGAAAGAATGATAAAAAATAACAGCAACCTGTTCAGCCATAAATATGATGTATAAATTTGCCATCACGGTGTGTAGGATGATGTCAAGAGTGCTCCAGCGGTCATAGAAAATTGCACCCTAGACCATATCTCCCGGTGTGGGTACAATATGTCTACAATGGCTACACATTGGCTCTAAGCGCTCATCTGGTCTTGTATTAACCAACATATGGCCATCACTAGCACCAAGATAAAAACGGATCTCACCTGAGAACGCAACAATTCTACATTCCGCCTTGCAATGAGCTCTAGCTTGACACAACTGTAATCGCAAATTAAGGTGATTTGGAGATAGGAGCATGAGCGCTATGAAGTTAGTGGCGATACAGGGTGTCGTACATACTACAGGGTGTCTGGATCGGAGCTGTCCCTGTTATCAGTCGCTGTTGGGAATCTGTCTCTGGAAGTTTTTATCTGTCGCTAAATCTACTCTCCCTTGTTGGGTTTTATGGTAGCTAATGCTGTTCGATCCAAATATTTTTGCATTTCCTGCATACTTCTCCCTCACTCAGTCTCTTATCTAAAAGAAGAATTCGAAATTATTAAAATGAAGAACATATTGTTGAAATTCATTGGTTCCATGATAAAATAATTTTAAGCTGGAATTCTGAACTGGCCAGTAAGGCCATACGTTCCGAACCCACTTCGTTGTTTCGATTGCCAAAGATATAGTCATTCAATAAATGGTTATAGAGGTCACACAATATACTTAATTCTAATACGGTCCCACACGGGACGTGCCTATTGTAAAAAGTTTAATTTTTTAAATATTTAAATCACTAAATGTTACCATTCTCTCTTACCGGTTTTTCATGTCTTCCGTATGTATTTGCACATACCAATTCATTACGATACATGCTTATTTCTGAATCCTCTATCTACCATTACATTTTTATAGATATTTTAGAGATACCTTGTAGAAGTGGAGTACGTACGAGGTCTAGTTATTATGACAGAGCGACTCGCAGCAGTTCGAATTTCTGTGTGGGATTTTTTCGCAACCTTTCTTCAATAATAAGCTATCCGGTTGCAAGGGCAGTTTCTCCTCAAATAATCTCTCCACAGATAATAGCATCGGTACATTTGACTGAAATTTTTTTTCATGTTGTTATTGTCGTATCCCTTGAAGAGTACACGAAAATCAAATATCGTGGTGCACCCGAATAATATTGGCTATGCCGATTGCCAAGTCAGAGTACAAATCCTATTCCGAGGATTGGTAGGGTTGAATTTTTTTTCATCACTTAAAAATTTTGTTAAATATTAAATGTGTATGTTTTAAATATTCTCCGTTGAAAGGGAAAAATAAATGTGTATTTAATCGCAAATTACGTTGGCAGAAATCTGTGTGACGTCTCTAAGCGAGAGATAAACTTGTCATGTAGTTTTCGAATGAAGTGTTGTTCTTCTTTTGTGATAAGAGTTAAGAGCATTTCCGAAGTAAAGCGAGTTATCATCAATCAAGTTACTATCAAGTTTAAGCATTTCCGAAGTCCAATACTTCATAGTGACTGAGAGGAAGTTTAATCTTTGCATTGACTTTTTTTTCTTCAGAAAATTATTATTGCATAATTCAAAAGCTTATTATTAATTGGTTGTTATTGCATAGTTCAAAAGCATATAATTATTAAGTAATTATTATTATATAATTCCAAAGCATATAATTATTAAGTAGTTATTATTGCATAATTCAAAAGCTTATTATTAATTGGTTGTTATTGCATAGTTCAAAAGCATATAATTATTAAGTAATTATTATTATATAATTCCAAAGCATATAATTATTAAGTAGTTATTATTGCATAATTCAAAAGCATATTATTCCTAAATAATTATTATCAAATAATTCAAAAGCATATAATTATTAAGCAATTATTATTATATAATTCAAAAGCATATAATTATTAAGTAGTTATTATTGCATAATTCCAAAGCTTATTATTAATTGGTTGTTATTGCATAGTTCAAAAGCATATAATTATTAAGTAATTATTATTATATAATTCAAAGCATATAATTATTAAGTAGTTATTATTGCATAATTCAAAAGCATATTATTCCTAAATAATTATTATCAAATAATTCAAAAGCATATAATTATTAAGCAATTATTATTATATAATTCAAAAGCATATAATTATTAAGTAGTTATTATTGCATAATTCCAAAGCTTATTATTAATTGGTTGTTATTGCATAGTTCAAAAGCATATAATTATTAAGTAATTATTATTATATAATTCAAAAGCATATAATTATTAAGTAGTTATTATTGCATAATTCAAAAGCTTATTATTAATTGGTTGTTATTGCATAGTTCAAAAGCATATAATTATTAAGTAATTATTATTATATAATTCAAAAAGCATATAATTATTAAGTAGTTATTATTGCATAATTCAAAAGCTTATTATTAATTGGTTGTTATTGCATAGTTCAAAAGCATATAATTATTAAGTAATTATTATTATATAATTCAAAAGCATATAATTATTAAGTAGTTATTATTGCATAATTCAAAAGCTTATTATTAATTGGTTGTTATTGCATAGTTCAAAAGCATATAACTATTAAGTAATTATTATTATATAATTCAAAGCATATAATTATTAAGTAGTTATTATTGCATAATCCAAAAGCATATTATCCCTAAATAATTATTATCAAATAATTCAAAAGCATATAATTATTAAGTAATTATTAGGTTGGGGAAAAAGAAATCCATTATTTTTATATGAACTTCAGGACTTTATTTAACATGCTTCGGATTGTCCGATTTGGGTCAAATATGCACCGTTTTGTTGTATGATTTGTTGCCATTTTAAAGGTAACTTCATAATGCCTCTCTCATAGAAGTCCTGGTTTCTATTTGCAAAAAACTCTAGTAGTCGATTTTCACAATCCTCCCTAGATGCCAATTTTTTATCATTAAAGAAATTTTGCAATGCAAGAAAAAGATAATAATCGCTTGGTGCCAAGTCCGGACTGTATGGCGGATGCATTAAAACTTCCCAACCAAGCTCCCGAAGTTTCTGGCGAGTCACTGTAGATGTGTGTGGCCTAGCGTTGTCCTGGTGGAACACGACACCTCTCCTGTTGGCCAATTCTGGCCGTTTCTGGTCAATCGCTATCTTCAAACGGTCCAGTTGTTGACAGTAGAGATCAGAATTTAGCGTTTGGCCATATGGAAGCAACTCATAATAAATAATCCCCTTCCAGTCCCACCAAATGCATAACAGAACCTTCCTGGCCGTTAGTCCTGGTTTGGCCACCGTTTGAGGTGCTTCAACGCTCTTTGACCACGATCGTTTTCGCACAGGGTTATCGTATGTGATCCATTTCTCATCTCCAGTCACCATCCGTTTAAGAAATGGGTCTATCTCATTCCGTTTGGCCAAGGCTTCGCAGATGGAAATTCGATCCATCATGTTTTTTTCTGTTAATTGGTGTGGCACCCAAACATCGAACTTCTTTTTGAATCCAGCTTTGTGTAAATGGTTTAAAACTGTTTTATGGTCGATTTTTAGCTCCTGGACGATGTTACGACTGCTAACATGCCGGTCAACTTCGATCATTTCTCCGATTTTATCGACATTTTCGACGACCGGCCTACCTGTGCGAGGTGCATCTTTAACATCAAAAATTCCTGAACGGAATCTACGAAACCAAAATTGCACATAATTGGCTGTTACAGTATCGGAACCATAAACACCATTCACAATTTTAGCCGCCTGGCTTGCATTTTCGCCTTTGTCAAAGAAAAACTGTAAAATGTACCGAATTTTCTCTTTGTTCACTTCCATTTTTAACACCCTGTAACTCCCAACTGAATGGACCAAACAAAAAACAGAAAAAGAATTATTTTAGTACGAAGTGCCACCTTTCTAACGAGCATAAATCTGAAATTGTTTAATTGATACTTTACGTGATATCGATCACTACAGCCATCTATCGAAAAAATAATGGATTTCTTTTTCCCCAACCTAATATTATTGCATAATTCAAACTGTTATTGCATAATTCAAATTATTATTCCATAATTCAAATTGTTATTCCATAATTCAGATTGTTATTGCATAATTCAAAAGTATATAATTATTAAGTAATTATTATTGTATAAATCAAATTATTATTGTATAATTCAAATTGTTATTGCATTATTGCATTGTCCCGATATGATATGACTATTGAACTTATGCTCAGCAGCCATATTAGATAGCTGACAATCTTACCCAGTAAAAAGTAAACATTTATCGTCTCGAAATCTGCCAGTAGGCAGACGGCTTTGGTATGGGCGCAACAACCCCATGGTGCTGTGATGATGATGAGGACAATTAAATTAATATTATTCATCTTATTTGAAGCCCTGATCTTCAACTGCAGCTTGTCCTTTATAAATTTTTAGAAGCAGTTGTCCAGCTATGAAATATTTAATCCAATAATATATATTATGCACAACTCATTTTCATAGAACAAGTATGCATAGCACATTTTCATAATGGGAATATTATTTTATCTTTGTAGAACAATTATATAGTTAAAGAAATTTTTTCCAAAATGCTCTACTTTATTTTAGTTTATGTCAGAAAAGCTTTTTAATTTTAATTACGCTTACATTTTTATATTTATTTCAATTGAATAGATGTGTAACTTTTTTTTCTCGCAGTATATAAACGTAATTCATTCGTTTTTTCTCGTAATACATACTGCTTCATTTTTACACAGTTAAAATTTTTAACCATGCATCGTTTTGGAATTAATAAATTACTGATTACTGTATATACTTTTCGTATATTACGGCTACATCCATCTATAAAGCCTTTAAGATGTGTTTCATCACAATGAAATTCAAGGAAATTCAATTTTTTCGAAATTGGAAACACCCAACAGTCAATGTCCAATACAACAAGTCCAAAATACTATTTTTAGCATGAATTTCAATCGGAAATCAAAACAAATCAAAGATAGACTCTAAATTATCAATTCTAGAACATAATACATTTTTTTATTGTATATCTGTTAACCTTGTTAAGATTATTCATACTACTGTGCCCAAAAAGTAGGACCAATTATTCTTTTTTTTCAAAAACTCTTTATTTATTCTTCCAAATTTATTTCATCTCCTTCAAAGTAATCCCCACCGGACACAATGCACTTATGCCAACGTTTTTCCAATCCTCAATACATGAAAAAAGTTATTGGCCGGGCTGGGCTTCAAAGCGCGAGCCTATTCACGTTGAATCTCTTCAATCGATCAAAACGATGTCCCCGGAGTAGTCTTTTGAGTTTAGGGAATAGCCAGAAGTCGTACGGTGTTAAATCAGGTGAATACGGTGGTTGTGAAACAATATGGGTTTCATTTTTGGTGAAAAAGTCACGAAGAATCAATGCAGTGTGAGCTGGCGCATTATCGTGGTGCAAAAACCAAGAGTTGTCTTTCCATAAATGTGGCCTCTTTTTGCGAATAGCTTCACGCAAACGACGCATAGCACTTAAATAATATTCCTTGTTGACAATTTGGCCAGCGGAAGGAATTTATAATGCACCACGCCACGGTAATCGAAGTAAACAGTCAACATGATCTTGATTTTTGAACCATTTTGGCTTGCTCTTTTCGGTCTTGCTTCACCTTTGTCACGATATTCGCTCGATTGATCGGTTGTTTCCGGGTCGTAAGCATAAAGCCAAGTCGCATGTCCAGTTAGAAATATAATTTTTCGAAAACATTGGAAAAACCATTATATTATGGTCACATCCAACTATAAAACGTTTAATACGTGTTTTATCTGGGACATTTCTTCATTTGAAGCAATGTCTCCACAATGATATTCAAGGAAATAGAATTTTTCGAAAGCACTGGAAACACCCAACAGTCAAGGTACAACAGAACATCAAGGTGCAACACCCAAGCACTATTAAAATAGTATATTGAGTACGAATTTAAAACGTAAATCAAAACAAAGCCAAAGATATACTCTACAAAATACATATCGTTCCAGAATATATTTTCTTTTTGTATATCTATTAACCTTGTTAAGACTATTTTTTGGTTTTGCCAACTTTTAAAAGAAAAAAAGGACGAGTGAGGCAATTGCATTTCGAAAGATAATTAATATTTACAGATTACCAAGCAGTAATGGTTCATACTTGTAATATTGGGGATAAGATACAACAACAACAACATTTTTAAACATGCATAGTTTTGAAATTAGTAGATTTGTTACGTTATATTCTTTTCGTATAATACTGCCACATACAGTTAATAAAACATTTAACTCATGTTCTATCTGGGACACTTCTTCATCTGAAGCAATACCCACACTATTATTCAATGAAATAGAATTTTTTGAAACCATTTTAAAAACCATTATATTATGACCATATCCAGCTATAAAACCTTTAATATATGTTTTAACTAGGACATTTCTTCATCTGAAGCAATGTCTCCACAATATTATTCAAGGAAATAGAATTTTTCGAAAGCATTGGAAAAACCATTATATTATGGCCACATCTAGCTATAAGACTTTTAATATATGTTTTAACAAGGGTGCTTCTTCATCTGAAGCAATATACACAATATTATTCAAGAAACTAGAATTTTTCGAAAGCACTGGAAAAACCATTATATTATGGCCACATCCAGCTATAAAATCTTTAATACATGTTTTATCTGGGACACTTCTTCATCTGAAGCAATATCCACAATATTATTCAAAGGAATAGAATTTTTCAAAAGCATTGGAAAAACCATTATATTATGGCCACATCCAGCTATAAAATCTTTAATACATGTTTTATCTGGGACACTTCTTCATCTGAAGCAATATCCACAATATTGTTCAAAGGAATAGAATTTTTCAAAAGCATTGGAAAAACCATTATATTATGGCCACATCCAGCTATAAAACCTTTAATATAGGTTTTAATTAGGGCAATTCTGAAGCCATATCCGCAATATTATTCAAGGAAATAGAATTTTTCGAAAGCATTGGAAAAACCATTATATTATGGCCACATCTAGCTATAAGACTTTTAATATATGTTTTAACAAGGGTGCTTCTTCATCTGAAGCAATATACACAATATTATTCAAGATACTAGAATTTTTTGAAAGCACTGGAAAAACCATTATATTATGGCCACATCCAGCTATAAAATCTTTAATACATGTTTTATCTGGGACACTTCTTCATCTGAAGCAATATCCACAATATTATTCAAAGGAATAGAATTTTTCAAAAGCATTGGAAAAACCATTATATCATGGCCACATCCAGCTATAAAATCTTTAATGCATGTTTTAGCTATAAGACTTTTAATATATGTTTTAACAAGGGTGCTTCTTCATCTGAAGCAATATACACAATATTATTCAAGAAACTAGAATTTTTTGAAAGCACTGGAAAAACCATTATATTATGGCCACATCCAGCTATAAAATCTTTAATACATGTTTTATCTGGGACACTTCTTCATCTGAAGCAATATCCACAATATTATTCAAAGGAATAGAATTTTTCAAAAACATTGGAAAAACCATTATATTATGGCCACATCCAGCTATAAAACCTTTAATATAGGTTTTAATTAGGGCAATTCTGAAGCCATATCCACAATATTATTCAAGGAAATAGAATTTTTCGAAAGCATTGGAAAAACCATTATATTATGGCCACATCTAGCTATAAGACTTTTAATATATGTTTTAACAAGGGTGCTTCTTCATCTGAAGCAATATACACAATATTATTCAAGAAACTAGAATTTTTCGAAAGCACTGGAAAAACCATTATATTATGGCCACATCCAGCTATAAAATCTTTAATACATGTTTTATCTGGGACACTTCTTCATCTGAAGCAATATCCACAATATTATTCAAAGAAATAGAATTTTTCAAAAGCATTGGAAAAACCATTATATTATGGCCACATCCAGCTATAAAACCTTTAATATAGGTTTTAATTAGGGCAATTCTGAAGCCATATCCACAATATTATTCAAGGAAATAGAATTTTTCGAAAGCATTGGAAACACCCAACAGTCAAGGTACAACACAACATCAAGGTCCAACATCCAAGCACTATTAAATTACAATATTGAGTATGAATTTAAAACGTAAATCAAAGCAAACCAAAGATAGACTCTACATAATACGTATAGTTCCAGAACATATTTTCTTCTTGTCTAGCTATTAACCTTGTTAAGATTACTTTTATGTTTCTGCTAACTTTTAAAACAAAAAAGAATGACTGAGGCAATTGCATTTCGAAATATAATGAATATCTACAGATTACAAAGCAGTAATGGTTCGCACTTGAAGTATTGAGGCCAAATTTTATATTTTTTCTCACTTGATCTATTTTATGTTGTCACACTCATGGTTGGTTGAGGCGTGGTTACTGCTGCGCTTGCTTGTGTCTTGGGGTCAATACCTGCAAGATTAATCACTCTTAACTTTAAGCGTTCTTTCAAAGTTGCGTATTGTTGTGAGTCACAACCGTTTAATTGAATCACTTTTCGTGTTGCTCAAATATGAACTAATTTCTTTAGAAATTCTGCTTCCATTTCTTCCGGTGTGTTTCAAAAGAAGGAGAACTTTCGTTTCAAAGATTAAATTTTGCAGCTTATGAAAGATTTTTTTAAGCTGAAATGATTCCGTTTTAGGGGATGTGAAAAAGAAAAGGCAATTTCAGCACTTTTTAGTATTGAATTAATCCCTTAGTAGATAAGCAGTATCTGCTTAATATGTGCTACTGTGTACAAAAAGTAAGACTACTTTTCAATTTAAAATTCCCGGAACTTATGGAATTTAAATTATTTTTTTTAGGTTGCTGGCACTGTCCTGTAGCAATTTAACGTCAAAATATTCGTTAGTGTTTGAGTTACGCTTGGCTTTGTGAGACGCTAAAACTGATTCCGGCGATTTTTGAAATGTCTGAACTAATTGAGAATAGAACTTGCATTAAATTTTATTTGCGGAAATGTATAGAGTGTTGCAGAAGGCATTCGGTGCGTATTCCTATTTCGAAAAGAAATGTTTGGAAGTGGTATAAACAGTTCAAAGAAGGCAGAGGACACTTTGAAGACGAAGAGCGCTCTCGTCGAGCATCGACCTCAACCGAACTCATGCCCAAAAAATTAAGGATTTGGTGCTTGCAAACCGTCTATTTACAATTAGAGAACTTGCTGATGATGTGGGAATTTCAAAAGGATCGGTCAATTCTATTTTGGACCTGAAACGAGTCAAATATCGATCGGTACCGAAAACACTGAATGTGCCAGCTCACACTGCAATAATTCTTCGTGACATTTTGCCAAAAATGAATCCCATATCGTTCCACAACCACAGTATCCACACACTGCGACTTCTGGCTATTCCCTAAACTCTAAGACCATCCTGGGGCACCGTTTTCAGTCGATTGCAGAGATTCAACTTGAATCGCCATGCGCTTTGAAGGCCAGCCCTGCCGATGACTTTTTAGCATGTATTGAGGATTGGAAAAAAAGTTGGCACAAGTGCATTGTGTCCGGAGGGGATTACTTTGAAGGGGATGAAATAAATTTGGAAGAATAAATAAAGAGTTTCTGAAAAAAAAAATTTGTCTTACTTTTTGGGCATAGTAGTATATTGCAAGAGGCCTCCTTCTATGCTAACTCTTTAATGCTGAATCTGCTACAAACTCGATCATATCAATGACGCAGGATTTCAGTATATGCACTTAGTATTGAAGAAAAAGGCTATGACAGTACATGAGGTGCTTGAACTATTCCCAAAGAAAAAGTTTCTTGGTTAAATTCTTATCATTGAAATTCAAAGCGGAAGCGGAAATCGACGTTATAGACAATGTAGAAGTATTTGGATTATTTTAAATGTTTGCCTTCAATGAAAATGTCTTAGAATATAACAGTGTGATTGAATTTCTCAAGAAAATTTAGTCTATAATAATTAATGTCCCATCAAAGTTAGTTAATATCAAAGATTTATTAAATAAAAATAGCAAATTTGAAAATAATTTACTGTTAAATTTTAAAAAGTATTTATATATTATATATTTCTTTTTGTTGCAATAAAACCTTAATATTTTTTGTAACCATATATCTTATAACATGGCGTATTTGTTTTGTTACCATAGATGCTCTACTATATCGTATTTCTTTTTGTTGTCAAAGATCTATTTCTATACCTTATTTATTTTCATTACCATAGATTTTTTAGCACGCAATACCTTATTTTGTTAACATATATCTTTTACTATACAAACGTTTTTTAATTACGTATATATTTTACCATAAATTTTTTTTTTGTTACCATAAATCTTTATCTTATCATTTGTAACCATAGATCTTTCACTATGCAATATTTCTTTTTATTACCATAGATTTTTTAACATGCAATACTTTATTTTGTTAACGTATATTTTTTTACCATACAAACCTTTTTTATTTACATATATATTTTACCATAAATCTTTTTGTTATCATAGATCTTTTATCTTATCATTTGTTACCATAGATCTTTTACTATACAATATCTTTTGTTACCATAAATTTTTTAGAATGCAATACTTTATTTTGTTAAGATATATCTGTTACTATACAAACCTTTTTTTATTTATGTTTATATTTTACCATAAATATTTTTGTTACCATAGATCTTTTACCATAAATTTTTTTTGTTACCATAGATCTTTTACTATGCAATATTTCTTTTTATTACCACACAATAATTTATTTTGTTAACATATATCTTTACCATACAAAACTTTTTTGTTTACTTATATATTTTACCATAAAAACATTTTGTTACAATAGATCTTTTATCTTATCATTTGTTACCATAGATCTTTTATCTTATCATTTGATAATATTTCTTTAATTTTTTCAGTTTAGTAACTAAGTTGTTCACAATTCTGTCCTTATCTGATTTTGTCAGTACATTAAATACAAAAAGAAAATTTAATTTTCATTTTGTCTAAGTTTTTAACTCAGAAAAATTTTCTTTAAAATATTTTGCATTTTAAATGATCTTTAAGAAATACCTCAAATTGAAAAAAAAATCAACTTTCTTTACTACATAAAAAGTAATATGTGGCATAATGTAATAGTTTATATGACTACATAGTTACATAAAATCTGGCAAAAATATTCTGAAATACATAAAAAAGAATGGAAAAATAAAAGTATTTTTAAAGCATTGCAAGTAGTTATTAAATAAATATTTCTCTTTAACTAATAGCGGTTAAAATTGTCCACGAATAATGATAATTATTCTATAATAATAGTAATGATTCATAATGTAATAGTTTATCTAATTACATAGTTACTTAAAATATGGCGAATATATGCTGAAATACATAAAAAAAATAATGGAAAAATAAAAGTATTTTTAAAGTATTATGTGTATTTATTGAATAAAGATTTCCCTTTAACTAATAACTTAATTAAAAATGTCGACAATTCTTTCATTAAAGAGGATAATTATTCTGTAATAATAGTAATGAGTCACAATGTAATTATAGTTTGCATAATTACTTAGTTACATAAAATATGGCAAAAATATGCTGAAATATATAAAAAAGAATGGAAAAATAAAAATATTTATAAAGTATTATGTGTATTTATTAAATAAAGATTTCTCGTTAACTAATAACTTAATTAAAAATTTCGACAATTCTTTCATGATATTCTTAATAATAGTAATGAGACATAATGTAATAGTTTACATAATTACATAGTTATATAAAATATGGCAAAATTATAAAAAAGAATGAAAGCATAAAAGTATTTATAAAGTATTACATGTAGTTATTGAATAAAGATTTCTTTTTAACTAATAACAATTATAATTGTCGACAATTCTTTTATTAATGATGATAATTATTCTATAATAATAATAATGGTTTATTTAAAAAGTACATTCTTGTAACATTGTCTTTTTATAATAAAATTAATATGAGAAATAAATTGTTAAGCAATTTACAGTTACAGCAATTAAAGTTACTTTCTTTTTAAAAATAATTACTTATTGTAATGAAAAGATTCCTCTTCCGATCTATGCACTTTCCCCCCTGCTAAATAGGCAATGAACCCTTCCTTTTTCTGTTGTTTATATATCCGTTTATATATCCGTTATTTATACATCCGTTATTGTTTATATATTTTTCCAGCTGTCAGACGTGAATTAAAGCATTTCGTTAGTGTTTGTTTACTATTAGATATCAAAATTTACTTTCTTAGCAATTTATTATGAATAGTTAACATATATTACAAATACTTTAATTTCATAGGAAAATTTATTATTTTTGAAACATAATTTACTTTATTTCAGATTATGAGTTCTACAAACATTTTAGCAAATCAACTTGGACCTATGGCTCATAATATTCTTAATTCTGTGATGCATTCTGGTGAGTAATTTTTATTATCTTAGAAAAAAAAAACTCATGCTATAATAAATATATTTATCTTGTTTTTTTTTTTTTTATAAAAAATTTACTCCGTTGCATATTGTAAATTGTTATTATGTTATATATTATCTAATAAAACAATTACTGTGTCAAGTTATTTTTTAAGAGTTGGAAAAATAAATGTTTGTGATCCCTAATTTTATAAGATTTACTTTCAGTTTTAGAAAAATTGAGTTGAGAAAATTTTTAAATGTAGACTTTTATATCCATATATTTTTTAATGTAGACTTTAATGCAGTAGTATAATAACTGTAATGTAGACTAATCCATATAAATTTCTAAATGTAGACAATGAGACGATGTTTTATTTTTTAATGTGGAATCTTTTAAATGTAGACTTTAATGTAATAATATAATGACTTTAATGTTTTTAATGTAGACTAATCCATATAAATTTTTAAATGTAGATTTTTATATCCACATATTTTTTAATGTAGGCTTTAATGAAAATTGAGTTGAGAAATTTTTTAAATGTAGACTTTAATATGCATATGTTTTTTTAATGTAGACTTTAATGTAGTAATATAATGACTTTGATGTCGTAGTATATTGACTTTAATGTAGTAGTATAATGGCTTTAATCTTTTTAATATAGACTAAACCATATAAATTTTTAAATATAGAATTTTATATCCATTTTTTTTAAATGCAAACTTTAATGAAAACTGAATTGAGAAATTTTTTTTATGTAGACTTTAATGTAATAGTATAGTGACTATAATGTTTTTTAATGTAGACTAATCCATATAAATTTTTAAATGTAGACTTTTATATCCATATATGCTTTTATATTCATATATGTATAAAAGCATTTAATATGATGACGAATAACAAAATGTTTTTTAATGGGAAAAATTGCTCGTTCCAATTAATTAAAAATTTAATTATTAGTATCTTACATAACTAACATACCAAAGTCCTGAAAAATTATTTGAAATTTTATTTTAATTACTTTATTATAAATCAAAAAAATATTCGTAATATTTTAAGTTCAAAATTTTAGTTGAGATAATTTTGAATTCACCTAAAAGTATTGTATAATTTTTCTAAAAAATAATTGTTTTTTTTTTTTTTTTCGATTTTAATATTTATATCTCTAATACAAATAATTAAACAAAATTATTTTTAGTTGTGTATGCTTTAAATGTTTAAACAACTATAAATTACTCTGCAAATCATAAATATTCACCTTTTTATTAATTAAAAAATCCATTCGTTCGTTTCAATTAATTAAAAAATTAACTGACATACCAAAGTGTTTAAAAACTAGCTGAAATTTTATTTTAATTATTTCATTATAAATCAAAAAAATATTCATAATCTTTCCCATTCAAAATAATGGGAAACCTAAAAGAATTGTAAGCCTAATAATGGGTAACCTAAAAGAATTGCATAATTTTTTTAAAAATCAGTGGGTGTTTTTTTTTTTCGATTTTGTTATTTATATCTCTAATATGAATAATTAAACAAAACATTTTAGTTGCGCATGCTTTAAAATATTTAAACAACTATGAATTAGGGGTAGTGTTACTCGCATCTGTAGTATATCTTCAAGCTACACGTGCCCATTGGGTAGGACTAAATGAGTAAGTGCAGTCCTTTCTTATGGCATAAAGATTAACTATCTCTGTATTACCAGCTGCATTAGAAACAGCAACAACTATGAATTACTCTGAGAAACATAAATATTCACCTTTTTACTACAATATTAACAATTAAAATGGTTGTAACTTTCTAAGATTTAGAATATATTTTATAAAATTTTACATTTAACAGCGGGACTTGCAACTGTTTTCCATTAATTTGTTCCTTTGTTTTCCATTAAGTCAATGTAAATTTTGTTTTTCAATTTGTAATATATTCCTGAAACAAGAAATTTCTATCAATTTAATATGTTATATTTCTTTGCTTTTTTGTAGCATGGACATTTTTTAAATAAATTTTAATTTCATTTTTTTTTCGATTATAGGTGGAGTTAGGCAAATGGCGAGTTTTTCTGCTCGCCAATGCCCTTTCGTCTCTGGATTCACTCCTAACTTTCTCAAAAATTATGGGACTTCTATGGTGAAACTCTATGCGAGGAAATGTCCGTTTATGAGACATTACGGTTCTGCTGTTATAAGCCTTGAAAATTCGACCGCAAATGTTGGTAAGTCAATTTTTTAATTCAAATGTTTAAGAAAAAAAATACATTTAAATTGTCTTGTAAAATTATTTCCTATATTATAAAAAATAAATGTAATTAGTACCTTGCATGACTGCATATCAAAAGCTTCCAAAAGCAGCGCGGCCTGATGGTCGATTGGCTAGCGCTCTTGGTACCACTTGCTTCAGGTTCGAAGCTTGTCGGTGGCATGGAAGTTTGTTTGTGGTTCAGAATTTACGTTAAGTTGTGGGTCTCAGTCCAATTAGTCTAAAGTGTGCACAAAATAACCGTAGAGCGACAAACCAAACTAATCTTAAAATGTAATGGCTGTAATAGACAATATGTAATATTTATAACGGTCATTGTCTTTTTCTTACATGCCGATATCGCTTCAGCAACGGTTAACAACTCATTTAAATGGTGAAAAATTTCAAATTTCAGAGTCCATAGCAACACATAAATAATAATATAAAAGACCTAAAAATGTTTTAGAAAGTTTTAATTAATTAATAATAATTTAATATAGGATAATTATGTTTATTAATGAAAAATGGAATTTATTATCCTCGAATTACTAAACCGAGAATTCTCGATTTTAAAACCGCATTCACACCAAGACATACAACGCCGACACGTAAAGAGTCGACCAATCACAAACCTCAATCGACATATGATATTATGATTGGACTTGTAATTGGTCGACAAATCAAGCTTCGCCGCTCAATATCTTGGTGTGAATGTTGTTTAATTCATTGAGTCAGAATCGAAACTCTTCAAGTCAGTGGATTTTTCTCACACTACGTGAAAATATGGGGCAGCTATCCCTAAAGGTCAGCTTGGAAGGCCATGTCCCCTTCAGTGGACTATTGATGGCATATATAAATGAAACCTGAGGCCCACCGACATTTAACAACAGTATAATAAAATATATCAGTAACTTTTGGATTATAATTTATAAAAATAAACTTTTTATTATCATTCTAAGGGAATTATTAATTTTTGAAAATATTGTCTTTGCTACAGTAATTAAATATCTAAATAATTAAAAATTATTTAAATTATTATCATTCTATTTTTGAGCCTTAAAATCTTGAGTATTTATTCTTATACTCAAGTATATTCTTCTCCTTGAATCTATATTATTATATATTAGTCTATATTCATTGAGAGTATATTCTGAGTATATTCTTAGATTCTTAGATACTTCTTTTTGTGTCTTAATCTTGAGTATCGATTCATCTAAGTAAAACCGTGCCCAAAGTAGCTAAAAATAAGCAGCACATAGTAAAAACTATCGAACTAATCGAAATCTAGGTGCACAGGAAATGAATGAGAGATAATGTAGATATTTAATGTATTAGTAATGTATTGTTACTTAGTAAAAACAATTGCATTCTAGCAAATTGGCTATCTAACTGCAAATTGGATTCTATTTTTGAGTCAAAGTGGGTATCTATTCATCTAAGTAAAACAGTGCCCAAACTAGTTAAAAACAAACAGCACATATCAAACACTATCGAAATCTGGGTGCTCAGGAAATTAATGAAAGATAATATAAATATTGAACGTAATGTTGCTCAGTAGAAACAATTGCATTCCAGCAAATTGGATATACGCATATCCCTTTCCGTTCCGTATGAGTTGTTCAATCTTTTCCTGCAATCAACATCCGCCTTCAGGGATTACAGTGAAAAGCAGTAACAGCTGAAACTTCTAAGCAAAAGCGCTTAGTGCATCAAATGGATTCAATAAAGGCAAAATTTCCTGTAGCATACACGCTGCGATATACTGATCTCGAATCATAATCTTTAAATTCGTCATAGAACTTTATTTGAAGTAGTAAAAATCTATTTATATTTCCGAAGTGCAGATTTGAGAGTGTTGTAAAGCAATTAAAAAAAAACAAGAAGTAAAGAACCGATTTTTTATATATATCTGATGTTACTTTTGTAGATATTTTGAACCATCTATCACAATATTGTGATTTAAAACACTATATTTCTTAATCTGATAAGAAGTATACCATGAAAATTTTTTTTTTAATTCTGAATATTGAATGAGTAGTAAAAAGAATCTCTAGCTCTCGGAGCCACAGGTTTTGGTTTCCAGTCCTGGTGGTACCATGGATGTTTGTAGTGGTGAGAAATCCACTTTAAACCATAGGTCCTGGTCTAATATGACTGTAGAGCGGCGGATGTAAGTCTGACAACCCTACCCCATAAAAGGAAAACATCTCCTCTCTTGAAGTCTGCCAGTAAACAGACGGCCCTGGCTTATCATGAAGCTGTTGCACCAATGAAGAAGGAGAAGTAAACAGAATCAACTCTTCATAATCATAAGAAATTCGTCTAAGCAAATTTTATTAAGTGGTTATATACATTCATGCGTATTATTTACTTTAAACAAATATTATTATCCAGCTGGTGACTCAGTGGCAATGTGCGCCACTGGTGAGCATTAGAACCGAGGTTCAGTCTGCTGTAGACACTGTTTAAAAAAAAACGAAGATACTTGATGGCAATTTTGATGGTCAGCATCTTGCCAAAGTTAGTAGGACTATCTGATGGGTGTTTTCCGGGTTTTCTCCCATACGATACGCAAATGCGGGTTCCATCTAAAAGTCCTAACGGAAGGTACTGCCCTCCTTCTTCAGCATCACGGAGCCAAGTCAGACTTCTACCTACGGGTGCTCCATCACAACAGAAGCTGCCCCTCTCCCTCCATCCATGAGTAGATTACTCATGGGATGTCCGTCCCGCATTGTAGGACACTGAGGATTAGACACAACAACAACAACAACAAAAACCCAAACAAGTTAATTGCAAAAGATTTTGATAAAAAATATTTATCAGAATATGTATAAGACTTGAGGGCTTAGAATACATTTCATAAGTATGTAGTTGTACTTTGAAGCTTGAATAGATAAATTACTACAGATTGTGTCAAACATCTTCGTTTCTTGCAACATGTTTACTTTAGGTCAAAGTCAAATTATGAGCGAAACGGTATTATGAATATAAGTGGCTTCTTTATACATTTTGAGGCAACACTTTCTTTATGTTGTGAATTATTTCATGGCGTACTGTTGGTTCACCTGCACTGAATTTAACCAGGTGTTTTTTCTTCCAATGTTATGAAACAGAATTACCTTGGCATTGATAATACAAGTTATCAAGTCAAGTGAAGTTGTTTTGAAACTTGTTCCTTTTTATGTTTTTCAGATTTATTTTCCCATCGTGAGGTGCTTAGATAGCGTAGAAGAATCTTAAAAATTTAAAAAATGAAGAATTAATGTGTATAAAATCTGAATATAATCCTAAATCGAAATCATAACTGTTCAGTTTTATTGGTGGCAATAAAATAAAAAATGGCGTCAAGAAATTTATATAAATAAAGTAAAATTAAATATTTGAGCTGAAAATTAACTGCTCAGAAGACTTAAGGAATAAAAGGAATAAAATAAATAGATTTTATATTATTACCTAAAATTTTTTAATTAATAAAGAAATTTCAAAAATGTTTAAATAATTTGATACAATATAAATACAATTCTTATTAGGAATGAAAAAGTAAGCAATAAGCAATAATTTAAACCAAAATAAAAAAAAAAGTGTGTTTTTATTTTACTCTAAGAAGGTATTAATATACTACTGCACCCAAAAAGAAAGACCAATTATATATTTTTCAAAAATTCTTTATTTATTCTTCCAAATTTATTTCACTGACTTCAAAGTAATCCCCTCCGAACACAATGCACTTATGTCGACTTTTTTTCCAATCCTCAATGCATGCTAAAAAGTCATCGCCAGGGATTGCCTTCAAAGCGCGAGGCGATTTACGTTGAATCTCTTCAATCGACTCAAAACGGTGTCCCCGGAGTGGTCTTTAGAGTTTAGGGAATAGCCAACAGTCGCACGGTGTGAATACGGTGGTTGTGGAACGATATTGCAGTTTCATTTTTGGCGAAAAAGTCAGGAAGAATCATTGCAGTGTGAGCTGGCGCATTGAGTGTTTTGGGTACCAATCGAGATTTGACGCGTTTGAGGCCCAAAATGGAATTGACCGATACTTTTGAGATTCTAACATCATCAGCAAGGTCTCTAATTGTAAATCGACGGTTTGTAAGCACCAAATATTTAATTTTCTGGACGTGAGCTTCGTCGGTTGAGGTTGAGGGTCGACCAGAGGCGACGCGTTCTCTGCCTTCTTTGAACTGTTTATACTACTTGTAAACATTTAATTCCGATGCTCACCGAAAGTCTTCTGCAACATTATATACGTCTCCGCAAACAAAAGTTAATGCAAGTTCTTTGCTCAATTAATTCTGACATTTTAAAAATCGCCGGATTCAGTTTTAGCGTTTCACAAAACCAAGCGTAACTCAAACACTAATGAATATTTTGACGTCAAATTTCACACAGCCCAAAAAGAAAGACCAATTATACCAAAAAGAAAAAAGAAATTTAAATTTCATAAGCCCCGTTGAATTTTAAATTAAAAATTAGTCTTACTTTTTGGAAGCAGTAATAAACCATTATCTCTATTATTAGTAGTAATAATATGGTTCACCTAATTTAATACAAGAAAAATTAATTTTAGCTAATAATATTTAGAAAGCAAAATGATAATATTTTTCAAAAATTATACTTACTATAATCTTAATTAGTATATAAATAAAAATGCACTAAAATGAAAACAGCAATAAAAAGTTGTAAAATTTAATGGATTGTTAAAATACATTCATTCTAAATTGCTTGTTATAAATCACAAAAAAAAAGTCTTTTAAATAATAATAATAATAAAAAAAAAAAACTGCATATGTATTAATATTGAATTGTTTAATTTTATTTACTAACTTGACATTTTGGACCTATTTTAGAAAAACCTCTTACCAGTAAATGTTCGTTTAAAAATAAATAAGATTGCTAAAATACATTCGATCGATTCACTACAAAGATTTCTAATATATATTCGTTCTAAATTGCTTGTTATATATCACATAAAAATCGTTTAAATAATAATAAAAAAAGACTGCATATGTATTAATAATGTATTTTTTATTTTATTTACTAATTTGACATTTTGGATTTATTCTAGAAAAACCTCTCGCCAGTAAATGTCCTTTTCCTGGCCATTCTACAGAAACCAATATTGATATGCAAGATGATGTCGCTGACTTAACGTTAAATGAGGAATCAGCAAGTAGGAAGAATTTTCACTGATCAATCCTTTTTCCTTATTGTGTTAATACACTTGAATTTATTTTATTGCAATCAGATTTTTATGTCACCAGATGGCGCCACGTCTCAAAATCTGACTGGCGTTATGTACTCAAGTAATTGTAATAAAATAAGGTACAAAATTTAATAGATATGTAATATGAATATGTGTATTTACATTAATAAATATACACTGAAGTGACAAAAGTCATGGGATAGCAATATGCAAATTTTCAGATGGCAGTAGCATCACGTAGAACAGGTATAAATGCGCAGTTCTTTCGCAGAGCTTTCATTTCTGTTCAAGTTATTCATGTGAAGAGGTTTTGACGTGATGAGGACCGCACGACGGGAATTAACAGACTTTGAACGCGGAATGTTAGTTGGAGCTAGACGCATGGGTCATGCCATTTTGGAAATCGTTAGAGAATTCAACATTCCCAGATCCACTGTGTCAAGAGTGTGTCGAGAGTATGAAATTTCAGGCATAACATCCCACCATGGACAGCGCAGTGGTCGACAGCCTGCACTTAACGACCGAGACCGACGACGTCTGCAAAGAGTCGTAAATTCTAACAGACAAGCAACACTGCGTCAAATAACCGCAGAAATCAATGTGGGACGTACAAGGGACTTGTCTGTTAGAACTGTGCGGAGAAATTTGGCTTTCTTGGGCTATTCCAGCAGAAGACCGACTCGAGTGCCTTTACTGACAGAACGACATCGCTTGCAGCGACTCTCGTGGGCACGTGAGCATATCGGTATGTCCCTAGATGAATGGAAAACCGTCGCCTGGCCCGATGAGCCACGATTTCAGTTGGTAAGAGCTGATGGTAGTGTTCGAGTGTGGCGCAGACCCCACGAAGCCATGGACCCAAACTGTCAGCAAGGCACTGTTAAAGCTGGTGGTGGCTTCGTAATGGTGTGGGCTGTTTTTTCATGGCATGGACTTGGTCCTCTGGTGCGACTGGACCGAACATTGACTGGAAATGCTTATGTTCAGCTACTTGGAGATCACTTGCAGCCATTCATGGACTTCATGTACCCAAACAACGATGGGATTTTTATGGAGGACAATGCGCCATGTCACCGGGCCACAACTGTTCGCGATTGGTTTGAAGAACATTCTGGACAATTCCAACGAATTATCTGGCCACCTAGATCGCCCGACATGAATCCCATCGAGCATTTATGGGACATCATCGAGAGGTCTGTTCGTGCCCGAAATCCTGCACCATCAACGCTTTCGCAATTATGGACGTCTATCGAGACAGCATGGCTCAATATTCCTGCAGAAGACTTCCAACGACTTGTTGAGTCCATGCCACGTCGAGTTGCTGTACTTCGCCGGGCGAAAGGAGGGCCGACACGATATTAAGAGGTATCCCATCACTTTTGTCACTTCAGTGTATAAATATCTATTATCCCAACAATAGATACAAAATAGATAGGTAAATAACAACAACAAAAAACAATTGATATGTAAACAAATAATAATATAATATAAATAACAATAGACATGTAAATACTTACGAAATATTAATAAAAATACAGAAAATATTACTCTTTGAATATTAATTAAATATATTTTTTTTTTTATAAACTAACTAAATATTTAAAAAAAAAAAACACCAATAAAAATTTTATTCTTAGCAATAATAAATCTTTCATGTTCCTAATTCTATTTTATTATATAATGCAATCATTTAAAATTATGTGTGGTTTATTTGTCTTTTTTAACTATTCAATATCATCATTATTATTTTATTAACATCTTTTTTTTTTTTTTTTTACTTTAAGGAGGTTTCAAGTATGAAGACTTCTTCCATCAAGAGATAGCTAAAAAGAAGAGGGACCATTCTTACAGGATCTTCAAGAAAGTGAATCGCATGGCGGGCAATTTTCCCTGTGCAAAAGAATACACCAGAGACGAAAAGAAGGTTCTGATCTGGTGCTCCAATGACTACTTGGGCATGAGTAGTCATCCGTCTGTTCAACAAGCTGTTGTGTGAGTTCACTGAGTCACTTATTTTAAAAGAGCACTGAAGCAAATACTTCAGTGCCTTGCCTGGCTCATTCGAGTATTATAAAAATAATACTCGGAATATAGGGTGATTATAATTAATGTCCCGCTTTCAGACTGTTGTAAAAAAAGAATCACTCGTCACAATGAGTTCAAATTTGAACTGAAGATTCTTGAAGAAGGGAGAAACGGTACGTCATCAAAAATTCCAAAGCGTATTAATAGATGGCGCTGTAGAAGGTATAAAGAAAGTGAATTCGGCTGCCAGTAATATTTTGAATCGAAATTACAACATATTTGGCATGAGTTGCACATTAAACCAATGACAGTGTTCAATATGCTTAACTGTTTCGGTTTCTGACGGAAAAAAATGACTCCCAAGTCATTCAACAGTTATGACACTGTTAGTGAAAAACCCATTCACCATGGCAAGGTCATACCAAATTGGATGGGAAAAATCGGGGGAACCTTTTTTTGAACCATACTGTTTCCCCCTTCTTGAAGTATCTTCAGTTCAAATTTGAACCCATTGTGTTTTTTACAGCATTTTCAAAGGGTGACTTTAGTTATAATCACCCTTACTTGGAATATTGTGTAATAAATTCGGAATATTGTATAACATTTTGACAGTACATAATAAAGATTAAATTTGTTATGTTAATGTCATCAGAATTTAAAATATTTCTTTCTATAACCAAAATAAAAAATAAATAAATAAATAAAAAAATGCTGGCAAGACATCTTTCAGTCTTGCTTTTTCGGCCTTATGAAGCGATTTAAAAACTGAATCTAATCGTCTTCTTTTTTTTGCCAGATCTGTGGTCTAGTGGCTACTTATCTAACAACTTTTTTTTTGTTGCCTAATTTGGTTTTTGATGTATAAGTGTTTCCAGAAAGATATTCATAATTTAATAGGAATAAAACATTTTCACCAGAAGAGAAAAATGTATTTGGCATAGGAACAATTTATTCTACTTAAACAAAAAAACTCAAGCCCGACTCTTGGCTCAGTGGCAACGCGCACCGCTGGTGAGCCGAATTCACACCAAGGCTTCGAAAGGAGAGTCATGGAGAGTCTACCTATTACTAGACTCAATGCGCGACCACTAAGGCTTGTGATTGGTTGATGTTTCCCCGCGTCACCGCTCGAAGCGTTATTGTGAACGCGGCTTTAGGGGAGATTCAATCCGCTGGTGGCTTTGTTGTAGGCACTGTTTCTTGCATCTTGCTTCGTTAGTCGGACTACATGCTGGAAGTTTTCTGTGTATTCTCCCATCAGATACGCAAATGTTGGGTAGTTCCTCCTAAATGAGCTCCCGTAAGGCACTTCCCTCCTTCTTCAACGACACGCAGCCGAATCAGACTGCTACCTACGAGTACTCCATCACAACAGAAGCTGTCCCTCCTTCCATTGTTATTATGTACTCGTCAAAGAATATACATTTCTTTCTCCTGGGAACGAAATGCCAAAACTCTTTCCGTGAGGAAAAAAAGACTGCTGTGTTAAGGGATCGTTTCATATACCATTCTGATTAGTTATTTCACAAATATTTATTTTAATTCAATATTTCTCTGATTTAAATATGAAATTCCTTTCATTGAAACTTTTCAACAATGAATTTAATCAATTTTAGCGACGCAGTCAACCAATACGGTGCTGGAGCGGGAGGAACTCGGAATATCTCGGGCAATTCCACCCTTCACGAGGAGCTAGAGAGAGAACTCGCTTCCTTGCACGAAAAGAAGGCAGCTCTGCTGTTTACCTCCTGCTACGTCGCCAACGATTCAACTCTGTGCACTTTAGGAAAGCATTTACCAGGTGACAATTTTATATTTTCTTTACTTAAACTATATATTAAAATTAAAAACAGAACTTTATTTCGATGCATATATATAAACATCTTTTTTGCGCTATAAATACGTTTTTAAAATTCATGTGTAAAAAAATCACTAATTGGTTTCAAACCTGAAATACAAACAAAATAGGCCAAATCGCAAAATAGGGACCGTTGGGATTTGGTGACATTTTTGTGGTACCAACTGAGCAATAAATCCTTAAATGTGGTAACCCGGATTTCTTGTAATGTTTCTAAGTAATTTCACTTACAATTGCAACCCTTTTCTTGGCGCAGTTTGGAGTAGAATTTTTAACGCCAAATCCCAGCTGCCCCTATTCTGGGAGTTTTCCACAAAATAATGAATAATAATAATAATCATAATAAAAAAATATACGATTCACGAGAAACATTAAATTAAGGATTTTAACATTAAATTTTATGACCAGGCTTGTATTATGATTAGATTTCGATAAAATTCGATGAATACCTGTTTAGTAGAATCTTCTATTCTTTTGAAAAAACTTCATTAAACATTCCACATAAATGATGACTTAATATAAAAGATCCCCACCAACAGGATTTAATCAATTTACCTGAACGTCAGTGTAGTAAATTTTGTTGTTTTCGCAATTGTGAAACTTTTGCTATTCCTTTGAGTGATTTTCTTAACTTAATTCCCAATCTAATTTTTAGTAGAAATCTCTTATTTAATTTTTATATATTATATTAAAAATAAGAATAATTTTATGTAATTAATTATTTTTATTTTAAAAATTTTTTTTTAATAATTTAAGAATCCAGTTCATAAATTAATTACCTTAAAATTTTATGTACCTACTTTATTACATCTCTTCCTTTTTCTTTGTTCTGCAATTTTAACATTGGATTTATTTTTTACCATAGTTCTTCGCAAAATATTATAAAGGCTTTGCCTCCAAATGCTAACAAGCACGTTTGCTTATTAGGTTGCCACATCTTCTCTGATGCCGGCAACCATGCGAGCATGATCCAGGGCATACGGAACTCTAGGTGCGTGAAGCACATATTCAATCACAACGACCCCCTTGATCTGGAAAAGAAGCTGCAGGCTGTCGGCTCTGGAGTACCAAAGATAGTAGCATTCGAAACGGTTCACTCGATGACAGGCAAGTAAATAATTATAAATTTAAATAATAATAAATTTCCATCCCTTTCAAAGAGCTGCTCTTTAAATAACTAACAATGAGTTTGTGAAACATTCTACTTAAAATGATGCCTTTAGCTAAGATTCAGTATATTTGTAAGTCCCAACAGTAATAAAAAAATTGTTAAACATTTATTATTCCCAACATTTAACAATAATGAAGCAATTTTTAGTCACAACAATGATTAAATAATTCGTTAGTCACAACAATGATCAAATAATTCGTTAGTCACAACAATAATTAAATAATTCATTAGTCACAACAATAACAAGCAATTTTAAAAGTCTTATGCTATTATTAAAAAGTGCTATTTAGTCATAAAAATAATTAAAATATTCGTTAGTTACAATCTCGATTAAATTGATGAACTATTTAATTATTGATGCTATAACAATGATTAAACCATTTGTTACTCATAACAACGATCAAAGAATTCATTAGTCGGAACAATCACAAACAAGTATAAAATAATAATAACTCGTTAATAAATATAATGACTCGTTAATCATAATGATGATTAAATAGTTATTAAAAAATCATTAGTCACTACAAGGATTAAACAATTCGTCAAAACAATGGCGAATAATGGCTAATAATTCGTTGATGATAACGATTCGTCTACGATGACTACACAATTGATTAGCTTTGATACCACTGCTTTAAAAGTGAGTACATTTAATAAAAATTCAATTGATAGAATATTTGGCGTCGACCATTCAATGATCTGATCACGTTTTCCGCATTTTTCTTCAATGTGACACACAAGTACGGATCAGTTATGCCTAAAATTCCTACCGGAAGTCATTTAGACCATCCTCACACTAAACTATCTAACGAAATAACCGAATGAAGAAATCACCGAAATGATGTTCGTCAACATAAGATGGCCAATGAGTATGGCGAGTTCACCGACCAACATGTACGAATCTGAATAGAACAAGCAAAAAACAAAACAGGAAAATATTTTTAAAACTTGACAACAGTTTGAAAACGTCCGACATTTTACATGAAGCGGAATATATCTTACCTGTAATACTGACGAGTTACATTCAAAATTATAGGGGCCTGATGGCCGAATGGCTAGCGTTCGGTACCACAGGTATCGGGTTCAAATCCCGGCTTTGCCATGGGTGTTTGTAGTGGTTCGGAATCCACTTTAAGCTGTAGGTCGCGGTCCTAATAGGATCGTAGAGCGATGCGGGGGCATTGTTACTCCGCGTCCGTGGCTGACCATCAAGTTACACGCGCCCCCTGGGTAATGCAAAGTAAGTAACATCGGTGCAGCCGTTATGGCGAAAGATCACGGTCTATTTGCCAGCTGCATTAGAAGAAAAAAAAAACATTCAAAATTATAAGAGATAATTCATATGAAAAGAGAAACCATCTTCATCAAATAACGTAAAGAGCAGATTTTATTTCGGCATCAAATATGGAATTTATTGAAAACTTTATATCTATTTGTAGGTGCAGTATGTCCTTTGGAGGAATTATGCGACGTGGCTCATAAGTACAATGCTCTCACCTTCGTTGACGAGGTTCATGCTGTCGGCCTGTACGGGCAACACGGAGCTGGTATCGGAGAAAGAGATCGAGTTTTGCATAAAATGGATATCATATCTGGAACACTTGGTAATTACATATTACTTATTTTAAGTTTCATCCTCATCATTGGTGCAGCAGCCCCATGGTGGACCAAAGCCGTCTGCCCACTGGCAGATTTCGAATCAGGGAATATTTTTCTTTTTATGGGGTAGGATTGTCAGCCCTAACGCTCTACAGACTTATAAGACAGAGGGCCTGATGGCCGAGTGGCTTGTGCTCTGGCATTCCGTACCACAGGTTCCGGTTTCGAATCCCGGCAGTGCCATGAATGTTTGTAAAGTTTTGGAATCCACTTTAAACCGTAAGTTCCCGTTTCATATGATCGTAGAGCGTCACAGAGCCCAGTTAGACTTCTCTCGCACACATCATTCCCAAACTGTATAGGGTAACTCAGCTCTAGGTACAGTGATGTGGTGTGGTAGTAGTGATTCGGAATGGGTCCTGAATGGCAGAGTGTCTGGCGCTCGGTACCCCAGGTTTCGGGTTCGAATCCCAGCGGTGCCGTGGATGTTTTGTAGTGGTTCGGAATCTATTTTAAGCCGTATGTCCCAGTCTGATATGACTGTACAGCGTCACAAAGCCCAGTCAGACATCTCACCCACATCATGAACTGTAAAGAGACAACTCAGCTCTAGACACAGAGACGTGGTGGGGTGTAATAACAGTAATGGTGGTTCAGAATACACGTTAAACTGTAGGTATCAGTCTAATTAGCTTAAAGTGTGTACAAAAGGACTGTAGAGCGGCAATCCAAACCAAATCTATTAGTTTATGAACTTGGGGCCGAGACACTCTGTTTATTGCAACTGACAGTCTTGCTTTAGCAATCTAATTGTATTAATGGCGTTTTATAGGTTTTTTCTCTCCAATATTATACTTAAATGTGAACTAACCCTAACCCCAGGGGGACTTAACCCATATCTGAAACACTTGGTAATTACAAATTACTTATTTTAAGTTCCATCATCATCACTGGGGCAGTAGCCCCATGGTGGGCCAAAGCCGTCTGCCTATTGGCAGATTTCGAGACAGGAGATATTTTTCTTTTAAGGAGAAGGTTGTCAGCCCTACTTCCCCTCTACAGTCATGTTAGACCGGGGCCTCAGTGGCCGAATGTCTAGCGCTCTGGTGCTCGGTGACACAGGTTTCCGGTTTGAGTTATATATCCATATCTGGAACCTGTTAAGTCCCCCTGGTACTAGATACAGTACATAGTTATGCAGTACTTTTTAAAGTACCTTTGCCATATCGTACCAGGGTATAACGCTGACACATCGAAGGTGCTTCTACCATCATAAGCATATCAATAACTTGGTTTTTTTTATGGATTTATATCTGCTTTTAGGTGTTTCTGCCAAACTGAAACTGCATTTTCTTTTTCTTTCGCCGCATACTCTTTATCAAAAAACCAAAAATTTAAATTTTTTTAATAAAATAGGATTAATTAAAAAAAATATTTTTTAATATAAATTGTTTTTTTACTTCAAGAATTGTTTTTTTATTCATCAAATCTATTTCTTCAAATTATGAATGAACTAATTTTACGTTTTATAATTTTGATATTTAATCCATGCATTCTACATAAAATAATCTTTTTTCTTTTTAATTTTTAGGTAAAGCATTTGGAAATATAGGTGGTTACATAGCTTCCACGGAATTAATTGTCGACATGGTTCGAAGTTATGCAGCTGGTTTTATTTTCACGACTTCTTTACCACCTACAGTTTTGAAAGGAGCACTCACGGCAATTAAAGTAAAGATTTTTCATTACATTAGCCATAGATTTTGCTAAGTGCAAGATTCATTTCAAACAAAATGATCAATTTGTTGTAAAAATATTAAAAGACAAAAAACAAAGTTTCATTGATGGTGTAACGTCTTGGCCTGTACTAGACCTATATCGGCTTCAAGAAGAGGGTCACTTTCAAGATCATGGGAACACTTTAATTTTTATTTATAAGCATTATATATATACAAATATAGAACTCTGGGTTATTATAAAAAGGAAAGAAAATTAAAAGTATAAATTTATTAAAATGCAGGATTAAATCACAAGTACAGTTCATTCATTTCCTGAGTTCTCGAGTCTACGTCGAATCACAAAATATGTGGTCTGCATCAGACTTTAATTATCACAAGGCGTGATACACGAAACCACAAGGAGCTCACTTTGGAAACAGGCGGAAAAACTTCCGCCTATTCAAACACTTCAGCTAAAAAAAGAAAAACAACACTTCTAGTCGACTCGTTGCAGAATTCTCTCCTTTCTTCTCCAAAAAACTCTTTTTAAGAAAATCTGTCAAGGGAGGGATCGGTACTCTTGACTTTCTTTCAGCTCGTGATCTATCACCAATCACGATGGAACAACTCATGGTGCAGTCCGTATTCCATCTGTAATTTTTTTTTGCCTGTGAAGGTCACACAAACAATCACTAATTTCATGAGTCTCGTTATACATGACGATGAATATCTGCTGTCCTATTTCAGTGATAGGTTGTTCTCATTAGTACAAAACACAAATTGTATGTTATTATAACTATCCACAATACTGCTTGTCTACTGTAAAATTTGAGTGATTCGTACTTGTCGAAGAATATGCATCCCTCTATCCTGGAAATGAAATGCCGAAACTCTTCCAGTGAGAAAAAAATGCTACAATGTTAATTGCTCACTACCACGTTATACACTATAAGAATATTTACTCGCGGTAAAAAATTTCTCAGACCCTTTGCATTAAATTCTGCCTATCCAGCTCTGATAACTTTAGCATGCCACTATGAGAATAACATTGAGAAACAAGCCCCGTTTTTAAGTGCGGAAAAAATCACCGGGTTCAAGTTGAACGCTTTAAGGGGGTTTATCAAACACAAACAATCAGAAATATTGATTCAACTGGACAGTACAAGCAGCTGTATCGTAGACGTACTTTTCCTTCTCTCATTAATGTAGGCCTATAAATGACATAAAATTATCAATGAATTTGTGAATAAGGTCTTTTTACGGGGCCAAAGCGGGCCTGAATGGAAGAATGCCTAGCTCTATGGCGCGATAATGATAAATCCGAGGAATATCTATTTAATAGAATCTTCTATTCACTTGACAAACTTTATGAAATATTCCACATAAATGATGACTTAATATAAAACATCCTCTTCAACAGGATTTAATCAATTTATCCTGAGCGTCAGTGTAGTAAAATTTGATGTTGCTTTTTTTGCAATTATGAAATTTATTCATTTGAATGGGGCCTGAATTTACCGATTGTCTAGGGCTCTGTGACACAGGCTTCAGGTTCGAGTCCCGGCGGGGCCATAGATGCTTGTAGTGGTTAGGAATCCACTTTAAGCCGTATGTCCCGGTCTCATATGACTGTAAAGCGTCACGGAGCCAAGTCAGACTTCTACCTAGGGGTGCTCAGTCATAACAGAATCACAGGCTTTAGGTTCGAATCCTGGAGTTGGCATGGGAGTTTGTTAGTGGTTTGGAATCCCCGTTAAACTGTATATCCCGGTCTAATTAGCTTAAGGTGTTCACAAAATAACAGTAGAGAGACAAACCAACCAAACTATCACAGCAGAAGCTGCCCCCCTTTCCCTTCAACCATGAGTCCATATGAAATCGTGGGCTTGGTCTAGATCAGGGGTCTCCAAACTACGGCCCGCGGGCGAAATCCGGCCCTCCAGTATCCTCAATCCGGCCCGCGACAGCGAATAGCATATTGTTGCTGTAATAAGTTGGATAAAAACACACAGAATGATAATAACTCGGTGTTATTTACTCGCTAGGTAAAGCTTAATGACAAGCATAATACGCAGAAAATTTAACTTCAGCACGACAATTAACAAATAATTGAAATGAATTCCACTAACATTACAAAATAGTGAACATTCCGCGGTTACCCTCGGTAGTTTTGTTGGGATAAAGAGTATCGCATAGATATGTATATCGATGTTTGGAATGTATATATCTTGAATCAAACATATGATTTTTATCCTGAAAATCCCTCAGGAACGGAAAAGCTAATTAACTAGTCTAGAAATTATAGATAATGGCAGAAAAATTAAAACTGTTTTGGCCCTTGGTACTTATTGGAGTAAACAGTATGGCCCTAAGGCTGAAAAGTTTGGAGACCCCTGGTCTAGATGACTGCCAAGTGGGATAAGTAACAACAATAATAAAGTAACATAGCCAAAAACATGGTGAGACTATGGTATGGCAATCGTAATTCAAGGTCACAAGTAGGCTAATGATAACAACTATGAATAGAATCGCATGCGCAAAAGATAGGTGGTTGTTATTATGCAAGCCTAATTTGAACGGTGTTGCCAATTAAAATTTATAAAAAATTTAAGTGTTTTTCTTGAAATAAAATTAGTATTTTATTTTTTTCTAACATTTCAATTCATAGTTTTCAAGGATAACCTCTATTATTTTAATTATTTTAATATTTACCTAAAAATAACTTCGTATACATAAATATTTTAAATTTAACGTTTATATAAATAAATAAAACTTGATTTTTCAAATTATCAACAACTTTTATCTTATTTTCGATTAGAATTATAATTCATATATCAAGTAAAAAATAGTGTAGTGTTTGAATAATAAATTGTTGTGTTTGAATTAAGAAAATTCAAGGTGATATATATATATATATATATATATATATATATATATAATGTATTTACATGCAATGTAAAATTTAACTTTTTTTTTCGAAAAGTAATTGTACAAAGTTATGATAAAAAAAACTAAATATAGAAGTATTAAATTAATAGTGTGTTTTGATTTTTCACTTACCGAAATTGAATTAATATTTACCTCATGTAAGTGTTGTTTTCAACTAGGTGAATATGCTTTTATTATCTAGATAAGCTGGAATAAGTAATTTTATGAAAACTGATAAGTATTAAACGAACTGATATTTAAACTGCTTTAAACACGTTACAGTTTCAATACTTTCTAGCTTTATTACACTGCGTAAAAAAAATAGAAGGACAGTGTTTTTTTGCCAATTGATGTCTCTTATTTTCTCCTAATTACCAGATATTTATGCAGATTTAGTTTAATGACCCTTTTTTTCATTTTAGGTAAAAATTAAACATCTACCACTATTATTATTAATAAAATTAGTATATATAATTTCCGATGCGTAAAAAAAGTAGAAGGACACTTGCTAATATATTTAATTTAGTGAGTTGTTCATTAGTTAAATAGTGATTTTGTACTTTGTTTTATCCTTTTCTGTCAAAAAAATCTAATTTGTTTAGAAGTTACGCTGTTTCTTCGTTCTCAGAAATGCCTAAAGGAATACCTTTGAACGATTTTCAAAAAGGCCAAATTTCCGCATATCAAAATGATGGTAAAGGTGTCAGAGAGATTGCTCGATTGTTGCAGATGAGCCCCAATACAGTTTCAAACTTTATCAGAAATCCTTATAAAAATGGAAAGAAAAAGAAGACTCGTAGACCGAAAAAGTTAACACCACGTGATGAAAGAAAACTTGTTCGTGTGCTTTAGAAGAACAAAGGAAGTGTTTCAAAGGCAAGAAATCAAGCAGGACTTAATCATGTGACGAAACAAACAGTTTACAACTATATTAAAAGATCTAAAAAATTCATTTTCAAAAAACGGAAACATCATCCTAAGTGGACACAAGCTCACATTGATAACCGTTTAGCGTGGGTTAAGGAGCACATGTCCTGGACTACAGAATGGACTTCTGTGATATTTTCCGATGAAAAGAAATTTAACTTAGACGGTCCTGACGGATATCAGCACTACTGGCATTGTCTGGGGAATGAAGACGAATACTATTCAACACGACGAATGGAAGGAGGGAGTTTAAGGGTTTGGTTGGCTGTTGGATACGGAGGAAGGACAAGTCTAGTTTTCTTAAATGGTAGGCAAAAACATAGAGACTACATTCAAGTGCTGAATTCCGAGCTTCTTCCTTGTGGTTCTGACTTGTGGGGTGAAGAGTGGAAGTTTCAGCAAGACGGAGCTTCCCTTCACACCGCGACTGGAGTCAAAAACTGGTTCCTAACAAATAATGTGGATGTTTTACCATGGCCAGCCAAAAGTCCTGACCTTAATTTAGTGGAAAACATCTGGGCAATGCTAGTTCGTCGACTTTATGCTGATGTAAGGCAATTTGATTCGCTAACTCAGCTTCGAGAAGCATTGAATGACTCGTGGGACAATTTTTGTCAAACAGAAGTTCAATCTCTATACAATTCACTTCCAAACAGAATATTTGAAGTTATAAAGGCCAATGGGAAGAACATTTCTTATTAAAATCACTATTTTTTCATTCTTTATAATGCTGTCCTTCTACTTTTTTTACAAAGTTTCAAAAAAGAGAAACTATTTTTGTTGCCATTAATATTTTATGTTTGAATATCATAATTCTGATGTTAAAATTGCATTTTTAAAATATTTGTAAAATGTTTCTAATAAAAAATTTTAGTAAAAATAAAATATTTTACGGTTATTGTTACAAAATCAAGTGTCCTTCTACTTTTTTTACGTAGTGTATAAATGTTAAAATGTAGATAAATGGATTAGCGTATTTAATGTAGATTAACGTTTGTCATTTTGAGATTGACTAAGCATTTTCCTAGTTTTCTGAAATTATCAACAATTCGATCTTATTTTCAATTTGAATTATGGTTCGTATATAAAGTAAAAATTTGAGTTTGTTGTAGAAATTATAGTGTTTAAATTAAGAAAATTTAAGTTTGTATAAATAACACACTATTTATACGTAAAGTAAAATTTAACCTTTCTTTCATCGGTGATTATACAAAGTTATGAACAGTTGTAGATTTAGTAGATCAATCATCTAAATATAATTTTTCACGAGAAATACCTCGCTTTTTGTAAATAAATATTTTTTCAGAAAATAGGATAAAAAACGGTTGGATAGTTCAAAAACTCTTAATACTAATAAATCAATTTATTTTGCTTACTATGAAAAAAAATGCAATTATTACCTAAAATAATCATTAAAATGTAATGATAATACTACTGTGCCCAATTTTTTTTTTTTTTTTAAAAACTCCTTATTTATTCTTCCAAATTTAGTTCATCTCCTTCAAAGTAATCCCCTCCCGACACAATGCACTTCTGCCAACTTTTTTTTCAATCCTCAATGCATGCTAAAAAGTCATCGGCAGGGATAGCCTTCAAAGCGCGCGCCGATTCACGTCGAATCTCTTCAATTGACTCAAAACGGTGTTCCCGGAGTGGTCGTTTGAGTTTAGGGAATAGCTAGATGCTGCACGGTGTGAATACGGTGGTTGTGGAACGATATGGGTTTCATTTTCGGCGAAAAAGTCACGAAGAATCAATGCAGTGTGAGCTGGCGCATTCAGGTTTTCGGTACCAATCGAGATTTGACGCGTTTGAGGCCCAAAATGGAATTGACCGATCCTTTTGATTGATCCTCCTCCTCCAACATCATCAGCAAGGTCTCTAATTGTAAATCGACGGTTTGCAAGCACCAAATCTTTAATTCGTCGGTTGAGATTGATGGTAGACCAGTGGACTCTTCGTCTTCAACGCGTTCTCTGCCTTCTTTGAACTGTTTATACCACTTCTAAACATTTCTTTCCGATATAGGAATGCTCACCGAATGCCTTCTGCAACATTCTATACATTTCCGCAAACAAAATTCAATGCAAGTTCTTTGCTCAATTAATTCAGATATTTCAAAAATCGCCTATAATCAGTTTTAGCGTCTCACCAAGCCAAGCGTAACCCAAACACTAATGAATATTTTGACGTCAAACTTCACACAGATGTCAAGGACAGTGCCAGCAACCTAAAAAAATTAAAATTCCATAAGCCCCGGGAATTGTAAATTGAAAATTGGTCTTACTTTTTGGACACAGTAGTATTTTGCTTGACATGAAAAAAAATGCAATTATTCCCTAAAATACTCATAAAAATGCAACAATGATTGATGATAATTATTTGATGATTTCAGATCCTAAAGAGCAGCGAAGGTCGGGAGCTACGAGAAAAGCATCAGCAGAATGTAAAATACCTCAGGAATTCCTTGCAGAGTGTTGGAATACCGGTTGTTCACTGCCCCAGTCACATAATACCTGTTCATGTAAGTAGTTTTAATTCTTTTGTTATCAAGTTGTGTTTGTCTGTTACTATATAAAACTCTCGTCCGTTTATTTTCTTCCTACATTCACGATATGGTATTCACATACTTAAAGATTTAAATTAAATCCTTTTATTTCCTTTTCGAACAAATTAATTGCTGTTCAATAACTAGCTTGACAACTTGATAACTTGCTGACAAGTCTGGATATGTATAACTAAAATAATTAACTAATCATTGGTTAGGTTACAGATTGAGGTAACACATTGTGTGTCAAGGCGGTCCCTCCCTTTATCGAGGAAGAAGTTTTTCAGTTACCTTTATGTTTATCGAACTTAGTGCCAGTGGAAATAACTACGTTTCTTTCTTTTTCATCTTTCTTAAATAGTTATGCATCACCGCATTTTTTTTATTTCCAATGGCAAGTTTACAGGACATCATAAAAAAATACAAAGAACACGATAGAACAAATAACATCATCTAATCGATCAACTTAAGTTTGTAATCCAATAATAGGGACCTGATGGTGGAGTGACTAGCGCTCTGACTCTAGGTACCACAGGTATCGAATCCAGGGCACCATGGATATTTGTAGTGGTTTGGAATCCACTTTAAGCCGTAGGTCCCAGTCTCATATGACCGTAGAGCGTCACAGAGCCCAATCAGACTTCTTCTCACCCACATCATTCCCACACTGTAAAGGGTCAACTCAGTTCTAGGCACAGTGTTGTGCTGTAGTGGCAATCCAATAATGCTTCCATAAAGAAACAGGAGACAGTGCAGAACAGGAAGCAAGATGAGACATATCCATTTCTTCTTGGTTATTACGCATGAGACAAGAGAGGGAGTTTAATTATGAGTCATCATGAGTCAGTTTAGTTATGTGAAGGTGCTTGCGGAGACAATCGTGACCACAGAAAAGCCGTAGCAATGTCACCAATTTCAGGGATATCGTGACTATGATTGTACCAAGACTTATGACCGTTTCTAGAAGCAGCATGCTCAAAGAAGAAGTACCTAAGGGTCTTCATAATTATTCTCTCTCTTGTTTTGCGACAATCCCTCTGCGTTTCACTGCAGAACCCTAAAAATTCACAATGAGAGCTAGACTGAAGTCCATATTTGTAGATCATTTTGCCGTATCAAACGTTGTCCGGAGTGCACCACGAAAAGATAGATCTACATTGCACTCATGAATTACTACCACAATCACCACATTATTACCGCTAAATAATAATTAAATTTTAAATACATTTACTATAAATCTAAGTAATTTTAATTATGGTCACAATTATATCTAATCCTCTGTCATCAGAGTCACTCATCGTGGAAGAAACTTGCCATTGTTTCAATCGAGGTTGAACTTTTTTGTTGGTAAAAACTTCACTGCTCATCTCCTTAAACGGTAATCAATTGTCTCATTACAATCACCAAATAATAAAGTTTAATTACCATTTACCACAAATCTATAAGTCATCATAATGGTGGGGACGATTACAATTAGAGTCAAACTCACTGTGAAAGAACGATTGCTATTGTCGAAACCAACATTAAATTTCTTTCTTATTAAATTTCTTGGGAAATTCGTACCATCTGCAAGACTTAAATTGATTTTGCCCCCAATTAGTACCTTCTATTTGCCTATGTTAAAGACATCACTGCTTATCTCCTTAAATAGTAATCAAGAGTCCCATTACTATCTTTAAATAATCATCAAGTTTTAATTATCATTTGTCACAAGTCTATATGTTATCATAATGATGGTGATAATTACACCTCGTCTCTTCAACTAGAGTCAAACTTATCGTGAATTAAAAATTGCCATTGTCTCAACCAACATTAAATTTCTTGGTGCTACAGCAATATTGAATGAGCACCTACCTCCAGTGGCACCATGTCGTATCTTCTACCCATCCTGCCTTCTAATCCAATAAAAGAATGGATATACGAATTTGCCATTCACATATAATATGGTTAATCCGGTATAGATACATAATAGGGACCTGATGGCTGAGTGACTATCGCTCTACAGCTCGGTGCCACAGATTTCGGATTCGAGTTCCGGCGGTGCCATAGATGCCAAGATGGATTCCGGACCATAGCCCGGCGGTGCCATGGTTCGGAATCCATCTTAAATAGTATGTCCTAGTCTAATATGTCTAATTGAGCATCGGACTGACAATCCTATCCCGTAAAAACTTGCCTCGAAATCTGCCAGTAGGCAAACGGTCTTTGCCCATCATAGGGTTGTTGCGCCAATAAAGAAGAAGAAAATACAAACTGAAAATAGTCAAATATGGTGAATATTAGGTAGTTTTTGTAAATACACTAAATATTAAAACGCTTCATTGAATTTTTTCAATACAAGGATATTTTTTTATTTTAGGTTGGCGATCCACGGTTCACCACCAAAGTATCTGATGAGTTGATTCAACGATATGGACATTATGTGCAGGCAATAAACTATCCTACTGTCCCAGTGGGGCAAGAAAAGTTGAGGATTGCCCCGACACCATTCCACACGAAAGAACAAATGGACAAATTCGTCGCCGATCTTTTGGAAACATGGAAATATGTGGAGTTGCCACTGCACGAGAAGTTCTGTACTGAAGTAAGAATTATACAATTTTTTTGTTACTATCTTTTTTAAGTATCATAGTTAAATCACCTCCCAGATATAAATTCTTTTGAAGATAAACAAATAACATAAAAAAAAAAATTTTAGTCAATTCCTACTTTTTTTCACTATATTGCAGAAAGTTCCTTATAAATAATTTTCATTCATTTTTTTAAGTTTATTTGGCGCCATCTATTAGTAGATATAAGCAAATTAAATCTAAAAAAAACTAAAATTAATTAATTAAATTTAATTACTGAATTAATATTTAAAAAAAACTGTATTAACATCAAGTGCCATCCACTACAAGTTCAAAGAAAATGTATTTGAACTTGAGTGGATGAATAAAAAGTATTTTATAAACGATTGAAAATTTGAACAAGATATATATATATAGGGAGAGTGTGAACTAATAGTAGGAATTGAAGAAACATTCACTGGCAACTGGTAACTGGCGTACCAATTACGGAGTACCAATGGGAATATACCCCCTTAAACTCCTCGTCTTAATTCATAGATAAAATTACAATTAGAGTTGGTTGTTAGTAAATAAAAATTAAAAGATAATGTTTCAAAATTAAATAAAAGGTACTAAAAATTTTTTTCAAAAAATAAAAAAATAATAAAAATAAATAAAAGTAAAATACAAATTTAAAATTTAAAAATTAAAAAGAAAAGAATTTATGTTTAAATTCGGTATACAATTAGGGACCAGTTGTCGATGTCACAAAAACTATTGTAGATAAAAACATAATGATGAAAGGGTTATGCAGTAATTCAATTCAGAAGCAAACCTATATGAGAATATTATACTAATGATTGAGAAATTACAATCTTATGCTAAAAATTCATATGTTAAGCGTGTCCAAAAGAGAGAACGAGACAGCGAGTAGATCTCGTGAACCATTTATAAACCGGTTGTCTCAGTTTGTACAGAAGCACTATGAGTTAGTCAACAATCTCGTTCTCCAAGCAGAGTCTGTTTTCCCGCTCATCAAAGGGATTTCTCGCTGATGCCATTTTTGACTAGCTGCCACTCGCAATTAAAAGTTTAGGGCGAAAACTACTCGTTTGTCTCATTCTCTAGTCTGTACGTGACTTTAGTTTCAAATTTCTTTAATGTACATAAATGTATAGTTTTGTATAGAGATGCACAAAAATTAAAAAAAAAAGCAATTTTGGCATTTTTAAATGAGGCAGTTCGCTGATTTTAGATTTAAAAATTTGCAGCTTTTAAAAGTAACATTGACAAATTACTCCCCCTTAAAAATAAATAAACAAAATTTTATAAAATTTGTTGGAAAATATTTCTGTTCTGTTCTCGGATAATTTCATTTAAAATTACTTCATTACAGATATTTTTCAGAATGATAGCTTCTTTCAAAATGCTTTGTACAGATTTTTATTGCATCTTGTGTGCTGTTAAATTTTTCTCCCCTTAAACAATTGCTATAGTTTAATCATTATATTTTTGATCCGTCAAACTAAATTATTTTCATACCTACAAAACTATTTAAGAAAAAAAAAGTATTCTATGCATTAATTTCAAAATGAACGATAAGATCGTTCATTTTGAAAATTTGAGTAAGTAATGAATCAGAAATGCTCTGATGCTTTATAAATTTTAATAATTGGATAATGGCAATTAATTGTAATTTTTCAACAATATTATTTGTAGAAATTTATTAAAATTATTATTATTATTATTATTAAAATTATTATTATTTTCCAATTATTAAAATTTATAAAGCATCAGAGCATTTCTGATTCATTACTTAAAATTTCAAAATGAACTATAAGATCGTTCATTTTGAAAATTTGAGTAAGTAATGAATCAGAAATGCTCTGATGCTTTATAAATTTTAATAATTGGATAATGGCAATTAATTGTAATTTTTCAACAATATTATTTGTAGAAATTTATTAAAATTATTATTATTATTATTATTAAAATTATTATTATTTTCCAATTATTAAAATTTATAAAGCATCAGAGCATTTCTGATTCATTACTTACTCAAATTTCAAAATGAACTATAAGATCGTTCATTTTGAAAATTTGAGTAAGTAATGAATCAGAAATGCTCTGATGCTTTATAAATTTTAATAATTGGATAATGGCAATTAATTGTAATTTTTCAACAATATTATTTGTAGAAATTTATTAAAATTATTATTATTATTATTATTAAAATTATTATTATTTTCCAATTATTAAAATTTATAAAGCATCAGAGCATTTCTGATTCATTACTTACTCAAATTTCAAAATGAACTATAAGATCGTTCATTTTGAAATTTGAGTAAGTAATGAATCAGAAATGCTCTGATGCTTTATAAATTTTAACAATTGGAGAATGGCAATTAATTGTAATTTTTCAACAATAATATTTGTTAAAATTTATTAAAATTATTATTATTATTATTATTAAAATTATTATTATTATTATTAAAATTATTATTATTATTATTTTCTAATTATTAAAATTATTATTATTATTATTAAAATTATTATTATTATTATTTTCTAATTATTAAAATTTATAAAGCATCAGAGCATTTCTGATTCATTACTTACTCAAATTTCAAAATGAACTATAAGATCGTTCATTTTGAAATTTGAGTAAGTAATGAATCAGAAATGCTCTGATGCTTTATAAATTTTAACAACTGGAGAATGGCAATTAATTGTAATTTTTCAACAATAATATTTGTTAAAATTTATTAAAATTATTATTATTATTATTAAAATTATTATTATTATTATTAAAATTATTATTATTATTATTAAAATTATTATTATTATTATTAAAATTATTATTATTATTATTTTTCTAATTATTAAAATTTATAAAGCATCAGAGCATTTCTGATTCATTACTTACTCAAATTTCAAAATGAACTATAAGATCGTTCATTTTGAAATTTGAGTAAGTAATGAATCAGAAATGCTCTGATGCTTTATAAATTTTAACAATTGGCGAATGGCAATTAATTGTAATTTTTCAACAATAATATTTGTTGAAATTTATTAAAATTATTATTATTATTATTTTTTCCAATTATTAAAATTTATAAAGCATCAGAGCATTTCTGATTCATACTTACTCAAATTTCAAAATGAACGATCTTATAGTTCATTTTGAAATTTGAGTAAGTAATGAATCAGAAATGCTCTGATGCTTTATAAATTTTAATAATTGGATAATGGCAATTAATTGTAATTTTTCAACAATATTATTTGTTGAAATTTATTAAAATTATTATTATTATTATTATTAAAATTATTATTATTTTCCAATTATTAAAATTTATAAAGCATCAGAGCATTTCTGATTCATTACTTACTCAAATTTCAAAATGAACGATCTTATAGTTCATTTTGAAATTTGAGTAAGTAATGAATCAGAAATGCTCTGATGCTTTATAAATTTTAATAATTGATAATGGCAATTAATTGTAATTTTCAACAATATTATTTGTTGAAATTTATTAAAATTATTATTATTATTATTATTAAAATTATTATTATTATTATTTTCCAATTATTTAAATTTATAAAGCATCAGAGCATTTCTGATTCATTACTTACTCAAACTTCAAAATGAACGATCTTATAGTTCATTTTGAAATTTGAGTAAGTAATGAATCAGAAATGCTCTGATGCTATAAATTTTAATAATTGGATAATGGCAATTAATTGTAATTTTTCAACAATATTATTTGTTGAAATTTATTAAAATTATTATTATTATTATTATTAAAATTATTATTATTATTATTTTCCAATTATTTAAATTTATAAAGCATCAGAGCATTTCTGATTCATTACTTACTCAAACTTCAAAATGAACGATCTTATAGTTCATTTTGAAATTTGAGTAAGTAATGAATCAGAAATGCTCTGATGCTTTATAAATTTTAATAATTGGATAATGGCAATTAATTGTAATTCTTCAACAATATTATTTTACATTGAAAGGGAAAACTCTATATTAAATGAGGAAAAGTAAACGTGAAATAATAGCGTTTAATCATTACAAAGTCATTTTATTTTGTTACGTAACACCATTGCAGAAGCTACATCCTAAAATCATGCATTTGAAGAAATATTAACGGTAGAGAATCTCTGCAGCTATCCTTGAATAAACAAGGTCAATTCGCCTAGATATCCTTGAATACTTCAATGTCATTTTTATATTTAGTGCGTGACATGATTTGACACTGCACTTTGTAGAGTATAACCCTAATGAGGAAACAATCTGTTACATGGTATAAAATTTTTGTATTATACATTTAAGTAGAAATAAATAGTGAAGTCAGACTTAAAATGAGCAGAAAAAAAATCAAATAAAGAAAATTTAATATATAATCTATGATCATTTTTTTATTGTAACGAATATATAATTTGCTTTATGATTCATTCATTTTTTTTATAATGTTAAAGAAAAACACGATTTGAAAATAAACAAATAAAGCTATTTTAAAAATATCTTCATTTTGAATAAACTATTTGTAGTAATATTTCATATAGTAACCATTTTAATATTGGGATAATATTTATGCTTGCAACTATCCGGTGTATAGAATTATGTTTCTTTTTTTTTTACAGAAAGCAGATCGTTCAGTATTTAAAAAATTATTTTAAATTTAGTTGACTTTTTAAAAATTTTATATAGTATTTTTTTTTCATACTGAGATGAAACAGGCATAGTAAATTATACTAACTTAATGGATTAATTCTGTATAAATAATTTTATAACAATTTTACTTTATTTTATTTTTATATACTATCATACAGTAATCTTATGTACTATTATACAGAAAGGCATTATAAATTATAACTGACTATTTATTATCTGTTATAAATTATATTCTTATGTACTATAATACAGTATTCTTATGCACTATTATACTGAAAAGCACAGTAAATTATCACATATTATACTAAACTTAATGGATTAATCCTCTATAAATAATTTTATGACTTAATTTAATCTTATTTTTATATACTATTGACAGTACTCTTATGTACTATTATATTCTTATGTATACAGCAGGCATAGTAAATTATCACACGTTATACTACACTCAATGGATCAATTCTGTATAAATAATTTTATAACAATTTTATTTTATTTTACTTTTATATACTATAATACAGTACGTGAAAAATACGAAAAATGGCATTCTGGTCAAACACACGCTATTAAAAAAATACATTGCTAATTAATTTCCCACTTATTTTGCTTAAATGTTTAATAAAAATGTAACTTATAGTTGTGAGCCAACTTGTAAACTACTCAACATACGAAAAAGTAAATGATAATGGAAGACAACGTTTGCTAATACATGTCAACTTTCTTTGTATGCGTTGAATTGTGCTTAAGTACTTTATATTGAAAGTTTCATTTAATGTTAAAAAAAATACCCATAATAATATTTTGTATATCTATTTTCAAACAATTCTTTTCATTAAAATTGGAAAGTATTATAAAATAATTATTTTTATAGAATTTTAATGGAAAGGAATTAAATTTTGTAAATCTTATGCAGAACTAACATAAATGAGTATGGAACTTTATTTAATACTTAAAAAAAGCAGCTTACTTTTAACTAAAATATAAAAAGTAAAAGTAGTTTTTAGGTCCAAATTCTAATTAGTAGTTTTAAATGATTCAGGTCTTTTAACTAAAATATAAAAAGTAAAAGTAGTTTTCAGGTAAAAATTCTGATTAGTATCAAATATTATAAATGATTCAGCAGCTTACTTTTAACTAAAATATAAAAAGTAAAAGTAGTTTTCAGGTAAAAATTCTGATTAGTATCAAATATTATAAATGATTCAGCAGCTTACTTTTTTCAAAAAATTCTAAAAAATATTATAAATGATTCAGCAGCTTACTTTTAACTAAAATATAAAAAGTAAAAGTAGTTTTCAGGTAAAAATTCTGATTAGTATCAAATATTATAAATGATTCAGCTCTTTTTAAAATAATTTGTCTTAAATTTGAATTAAGTTTGTATGAATGTTAATTGAATGATTGGATGAATGTTAATTTATTTAAAACCATCATTCTGTAATTTTTTTTAGAGAAAAACTTTGTTTACAATTATTTATGGCAGCTTATTATTTCTTTTTTTCTTTTAATAGGAATGTGAATTTTGCAAAAGGCCTCTTCTTTTCGAATATTTTGAGTCCAGGGTCCTTCCACCATGCGGCGGCCACGAATCATGTCCGCAAGCTGCTCTTCGTTGCTGAATGTTCGATATTTGACAGAGCTCTATTTTTGCATTTAATTGATACTGTACTAATTAATAAAGAGAATTTATTTTATTTTTCAAATTATGCATTATTTTTTTGTAATAGTAAACTAATACAATATTTTTTTTTGTAATGGTAAACATGCGAAATTTTTGAAATGGTAAATTATTGCAATATTTTTTGAGGTGATAAACTAATGCGAAATTGCATTAATAAACTAATTGAAAATTAATGCAACATATATTAAATGCAATGTAATGTAAATTAATGCAATATTTTTGTAATGGTAAAATAATAATATACACTATGTGGAAGAAAGTGACGGGACACGATACTATAACGACATAAACCCATATTTATTAAAATTAATAGGAGGTAGGGCCTCCTTTGGCTGCGATCACAGCTGCAACCCTTCTGGGCATGCTTTCCACTAAATTAGCCATAGTGGCAAGAGGAATTTCCTTCCAAATGTTTAACACGAAGTTCCATAGTTCAGGCTTGCTTTTGGGGAGTGGGGTGCAGGCCCTCAACCGACGGTCCAATTCGTCCCAGTGATGTTCTATTGGGTTAAGATCAGGGCTCTGCGCCGGCCACTCCATGCGTTTAACGTTGTTGTTCACATACCAATCAAGAGTCCTCCTTGCAACATGGCATGTTGCGTTGTCGTCTTGATACCAGCAATCATCCATACCGTACGTTGCCCACAAGGTAGGAAGGACATGATTGTCGAAAATATCATAGCATCTATCGGCATTCATCGCACCATCAACCTTCCCCAGGGGGCCAGCCCCATACCAGGAGAAACAGGCCCATACCATCAATCCTCCTCCACCAAACTTTACAGTTGGGACGACACACTCGTTCAAAAGGCGTTCTCCTGGTAAACGCCATACCCAAACACGTCCATCGGAACGGAAAAGGGTAAATCGTGACTCGTCACTCCAAAGGACGCGTTTCCAGTCATCCAGAGTCCAAGTACGGTGGTCTTTGGCCCATCGAAGGCGCACTTTCTTGTTGGTTTTCGTAATCAAAGGCTTATGGGCCGCCGAACGTCTAGTGTAACCTAACTTATGGACCTCGATACGAAGAGTCTTGGTCGAAACGGCCACACCTGTGGCTTGTCTAAACTCATTACCGATGTTATCCATGGATGTTTGACGGTTACTTTGAATCTCCATGCCGAGCACCCGCCGGCCCCTGCTGGTGAGAACTGTAGGTCGTCCACTTCGGGGTTTGTTCTGACAGTGTCCCTCAGTCTTGTAGAGACACACAACACGTGCTACAGTTGATTTTGAGCAGTTACGGAGACGGGATATCTCCCTAATTGACACCTTGGCAAGATGCAATCCAACCAACACACCTTTCTCGAACTCAGACAACACTTTCCGTGGCGGCATCTTGACAAAAAACAACTCTAGTCTACTCCACAGATTATTTATAGGGTATGGCTGACACGAATCTATATAACAGCAACTAAGTAGCATAAAATGATATTTAATTTATACTGATGGGATAAATTGTCGTTTTTGTACCCTAAAATGTTCTACAATTGGTGTGGGCCATTTTGTGATCCAACAACAACGCTCGAAAGAAAAAAAAAATATATTGCATAACTACGTAATTATATGCATGCTCTTTGATGACATTGGACGAAAACTAAAATCAGGTAAACTAAATCACAAGTAATATAAAAAAATTTTTTTGAAGTCAATTCCTACTTTATTTCCCTATATTGCAGAAAGTCCTTTATAAATAAAGTTGAGATTTTCCTCTTACATCTGGCGCCATCTATTGGTAGATACATACAACTTAAATAAAAATAAAATTAAAATTAATTAATTAAATTTAATTAATCAATTAATATTTGAAAAAACTGTATTAACATCAAGAGTTCAACCACTACAAGTTTCAAAAAATGTATTTGAACTTGAGTAGATGAATAAAAAGTATTTTATTAACGATTGAAAATTTGAACAAGATATATATATAGCGAGTGTGTGAACTAATAGTAGGAATAGAAAAAAAAAAAAGTTAATGTTGAATATGTTTGAGGAGTTATGCCATAAATACGTAATTATGTGGATGCGCTTTGATGAAATCGGACGAAAACTAAAATTAAGTAAACTAGACCACAAAAATAAGTTAATGTCGAATATGTTTGAAGAGCTAGCCATAAATACGCAATTATGTGGATGCTCTTTGACGACATCGGACGAAAACTAAAATTACGTAAACCACATTACAAAAATGAGTTAATGTCGAGTATGTTTGAAGAGTTAGCCATAAATACGCAATTGTGTGGATGCGCTTTGACGACATAGGACGAAAACTAAAATTAGGTAAACTAGATCACAAAAATAAGAATGTCCAGTATGTTTGAAGAGTTAGCCATAAATACGCAATTATGTGGATGCGCTTTGACGACATCGGACGAAAACTAAAATTAGGTAAACTAGATCACAAAAATAAGTTAATGTCGAGTACGTTTGAAGAGTTAGCCATAAATACGCAATAATGTGGATGCGCTTTGATGACATCGGACGAAAACTAAAATTAGGTAAACTGAGATCACAAAAATCAGTTAATGTCGAATATGTTTGAAAAGTTAGCCATAAATACGCAATTATGTGGATGCGCTTTCATGACATCGGACGAAAACTAAAATTAGGTAAACGAGATAACAAAAATAAGAATGTCCAGTATATTTGAAGAGTTAGCCATAAATAAGCAATTATGTGGATGCGCTTTGATGGCATCGGACAAAAACTAAAATTAGGTAAACTAGATAACAAAAATAAGAATGTCCATTACGTTTGAAAAGTTAGGCATAAATACTCCATTATGTGGATGCGCTTTGACGACATCGGGCGAAAACTAAAATTAGGTAAACTAAGATCACACAAATAAGAATGTCCAGTATGTTTGAAGAGTTAGCCATAAATACGCAATTATGTGGATGCGCTTTGACGATATCGGACAAAAACTAAAATTAGATAAACTAAGATCACACAAATAAGTTAATGACCAGTATGTTTGAGGAGTTAGCCATTAATAAAAATACACATTTGTATCCATGAAAACAAAAGTACATATTAATGAAAATAAAAGTACAAAAGTACAACATGCATATTTATCAACATGAAAAATGTCGTATTATTGCATGCATCTTATCTGCAACGTTACGATGAAGATATGACAGACCTGTAAGTGATGTTGCGTATGCTTTGCCTTCTTAGTGTAAATCAAGTGGAAAAAATCTAATGAAGTTATGAACATAAACATCATTTAATAACACTTCGTTCTATTTACTGAAGCTTATACCTGCACCTTTCAAACTTAGACACAAAATGACACATATCGATTGCGAGTTATACAGGCCAAACTATTTCACCGCTATGAACTAAATGCTGCTTTGTACTGTGAACTGATACTTCTCAACTAATCACTCTGCGTCACTCGACAAATTGGAAATTTTGTTCTATTTTCTTAATTTCCAGTTTTTAATGGTAACAGAACCCTAAGACACTCACACTGAGAGCCAGACTGAAGGCCGTGTTTGTAGATCATTTTGCCGTATTAGACGTTGCCCAGAGTGCACCACGGGGAGGTAGATCTACGTTGCAGTCCGGATTGTTCAAGCCAATTTCTTTAATAATTCCAATTTACTCATATTCGTACATTGTAGTAGAACCGTTTAAATTCAATTGCGATACTAATAATAACGTGAAAGAATTTAGTGTATTTTCGATAATAGAGAGTTTTTGCATACCGTACGTTAGTTACCGTAGGACGTCCGTTAGCTTTTTCTCCCTAACGCGCATGCTCATAGGAAACTGAGCATGCGCGCTAGGGAGAAAAAGCTAACGGACGTCCTACGGTAACTAACGTACGGTATGCAAAAACTCTCTATTATGTTAAAATAGTAGAGTATTTAAAATATATAACAGAGAAATATCACAATCTTATGTGGATATAAAAATGTTTAACAAAGGTGTTTTTTTTTATCCGGTTGTTTGGGATAGAGCAGAATTAAGCACTCCCGCAGATACATATATATATTAAGGAGTAATTTTTGTTGATGAGTGGAGTGTGGTATTAAGTGGTATTTAAGTGGCATTCTTTATATACACTCCACGGCAATGTGCTGCCACCTGCCTTTTGTGATGGGTTATTTCACGTTGACGTCGAAAGTAGGTGGAAGTCACATTAATGTGACTGGACAGTGTAATATATAATCGAAAACATGTAGGGGCGATTTATGAGGCTGAAGAGATTAAAACGATTTGCAAATGGCTTCAATTACAACAGTTTCCAAGAAAAGTATAGTTAAAATGATAAGATCACATAAGGATAAATACAAATGCGTCAAGAAATTTGTTGCCTAATCACAGACGAAATACAAATACAATAACGAAATACAAACAAAACAACATTTGTCTCAAATTTGTTCTTGTGCATTACTCAATAGTTGTAATTGTCCTCGTTAAAGTAAACTTCAAGTCATGGAAAGAGTTCTTCTTGAGAACTTTAATGGAAAGGCGATATGGCGACAACGCAGAAACTTAAGAAACAAACATACTACTGTGTCCAAAAAGTAAGACCAATTTTCAATTTAAATTTCCGGACATATGGTATTTTAATTTTTTTTCATTTTTAGGTTGTTGGCACTGCCCTTGACATCTGTGTGAAATTTGACGTCAAAATATTCATTAGTGTTTGAGTTACGCTTGGCTTTGTGAGACGCTAAAACTGATTCCAGTCGATTTTTGAAATGTCTTAATTGATTGAGCAAAGTACTTGCATTCAATTTAGTTTGTAGAAACGTATAAAATGATGCAGAAGACATTCGGTGAGCATTCCTATATCGGAACGAAATATTTAGAAGTGGTATAAACAGTTCAAAGAAGGCAGAGAACGCGTTGAAGACGAATAGCCCTCTTGTCAAACATAAACATCAACAGACGAAGCTTACATCCAAAAAATTAAAGATTTGGCTCTTGCAAACTGTCGATTTACAATTAGACACCTTGCTGATGATGTTGGAATTTCTAAAGGATCGGTCAATTCCATTTTGGGTCATAAAAGCGTCAAATCTCGATTGGTATCGAAAACATTGCATGCGCCATCTCACACTGCATTGATTCTTCGTGACTTTTTCGCCAAAAATAAAACCCATATTTCCACGACCACCGTATGCACTTGATTTAGTATCATGCTACTTATGGCTTTTCCCTAAATTCAAAAGATCACTCCGGGGACACCGTTTCGAGTCGATTGAAGAGACATTTCAAAAATCGCCGGAATCAGTTTTAGCATCTCACAAAACCAAGTGTAACTCAAATACTAATGAATATTTTGACGTCAAATTTCCCACAGATGTCAAGGACAGAGCCAACAATCTAAAAAAGAAAAAAAAAATTGAAATACCATATGCCTGGATAATTTAAATTGAAAAGGATCTTTCTTTTTGGACACAGTAGTAAGTGCTTAAAAAAGAATAGAAAAGTTCCAGAAAACGAAAGAAAAGTGAAAACACATCAACATCTGTTTCATGTGAAGATTTAAAATTATCTCATTCTTCTGAAGGCCTGAAGGCCAATTGGCTAGCGCTCTGGCCTTTGGTACCATAGGCTTTTGAGGTTCGAATCCTGACGGTGGCACGGTTGCTTGTCAGTGGTTCTGAATCCACATTAAGCTGCAGGTTCTGGTCTAATTAGCCGACAGTGTGCGCAAAATGACCGTAGAGTTACAAACCAAACCCTTCTTCTGATTATGTTGTTGAGCAACAATTTGAAGATCTTTCTGATAATCCTTCTACACCATAGCAATCGATAGTAAATGTTAGAAGTCGAACTGGAAGATATTTATTATTGTTCTAAAATTTTACTCTTGTGTTTTTAATATATTGTTCCAACCTTTCAGCCCTAGCGGGAAGAAAAAAATCTGAAAAAAAAAAAAAAAAAAAAAGATTTGATTCTTGAAAACTAAACACTTTAACATAACTTTACATCCCTTTCAACTAGCTTCCCATATTTAAAACTTAAAGTGAAACAGGAAGATAGTTATTGATAAATCTGAAATTTTGTAAATCTGTTTCTAAAGTCATTCGACAGCTTTTCCGCGCTAAAGGTAGAAGAATTTTGAAGAAATTACGCTTCTTTATTGTATATTGTTCTTCTATACGTGTGTTTGTCACTTCAGTCCTAAGCGGCTAAAACGCTGATATTCAAAGAGCTATATCACTGCTACCTCTCAAAAAGTATTGGAAAACACTTGCAGAAATGTTCTTCAATAATATTGACAACCACCGACAACTGGCCATTCAAGAGATCGAACACTATGAACCGCACTCTATTTTTAAAAGACCTAGGAATATTCTGCTCTAGCATACCTATTTTCTATTTTTATTAAGTGTTGAACTTTTTCAATTCTCACGATTTTTCTTTAATCTCTGCGCTTTGCCAATGTCTTCATTCTTCATGTTTGTCACCACCGGAGATGAGGCCCCTGACGGGGTCAGTGTGCTCCAATAATCTTCAACATCTTTTTTCCTAAGCGGCTTGGCAGACTTTCATGAAATTCTTTGTTTGTGTTTGACTGGATTCCTGTATGGTTTAGCTACCCAATTGAACCTGGTAGGTGTAGCTGCAATAGGGTTCTTCTACACATGTGTTTGTCACTGAACTCCTCCAAAACGGCTGGATTGATTTTGATGAATTTTTTTGTGTGAGTTTGACAAAACGCAGAAAACGTTTTTACGCTATCCCATTTGTTGTAAGTCGCCACCAGATGGTGCTGCAGTATATCAACTTCTGTACCGTTCAACCAATCGCTATGAAAATTGGTATTAATATGTATTCGAGTATGGAAAATAGGTTCGAGCTATCCATTTTATTGTTACTTGCCACCAGATGGTGCTGCAGCATTTCATCTTATATACCGTTCAAACGATATTCATAAAAATTATTAATATGCACATGTATTAGAATATGGAGAATATATTCACGATATGTAATTTTCTGCAATGCATTTTTTTTTTGGCAGGAAAACGTATGCCGGGTTCTGCTGGTATAGGTCACGGGTCGGCAACCTGCGGCTCGCGAGCCGCTTGCGTCTCTTTGGATGTGAAACTGCGGCTCTTTAGTTCCATACGCAAATAGTTAAAATCGTTCTGAATCGATTAACGAGGAATCTGTTTCGTGATTTCAAAAACAAACCATTAATCTTGAAAAAAATCAAAGATTAGCCACTATCCGCTAAAACAGTACAAGATTGAATAGCTAAAATATCTTCAAATGTGACATATTTGCAGGTGGAAGATATTCAACTTTCTTCTGCCTTATCATTGGCTATAGATGAGTCTTGAGACATTAAAGACACGGCACAAGTTGTCCTTTTTGTCAGGTATATGCCTTCCCAAGGTCCAAAAGAAGAACTTCTAGGAATGCCATCGCTCTCGGGACACACTAGAGGGGAAGATATAGCGAATGCCGTGCAAAAATGCCTTGAAGACAATAAGATCGATTTAAATAAAATCGTTTCAATAGCAACTGATGGAGCCAGAAGTATGACAGGAAAAAATAAAGGGGCAACAACGATTCTTCAGAGCAAAATAAACCACGAAATTCTTACGTTTCACTGCATAATACACCAAGAAGCGCTTTGTGCCCAAACATTTCCGGCCGAAATAGTTGAGGTCATGAATTTGGTAATCAAGATTGTTAACAGCATCTTGTCAAAAGCACTCTACCATCGTCAGTTTAAAGAATTCTTAAACGAAATGGAGACTCAGTATTCCGACATCCTACTTCACAATAAAGTGCGATGGCTTTCCGAAGGTAAGGTGTTGAAGCGTTTTGCTTTGTGCTTGAATGAAATAAATACATCCCTAAATAAAAAAAGGCATTAATCACCCTGAGTTAGAGAACGCAAATGGTTGCAAAAATTTTACTTTATGGTGGATATCACAGCGAAATTAAATGAGCTGAATCTAAAACTGCAAGGAAAGGAAAACCCAGACTATGTTTTGGTAGAAGAATTGGTTTGTTTTGAAGAAAAATTAATTCTTTTTGCAGAAGATATTCAGAGCGTTATATTAATTAATACGGTATTCTAAGCGATATATTAAACGAGTTAAAATTAACGAAACTGTATATTAAACGAGTAAAACAACTGCAGTGTAGTGTATATGGCATATTTTACCAAATTAAATGTCCTTGGGTATTATTGTTTTTAGTATTAACCACTTTTCTTCGGTTTTTAATTATATTTTTTTCCTCATTTCACACTAGATCCTGTGGTAGCAATAGAAAGAGACAGAAAAAAAAAAAAAAATGTTTCAAGTTCTGGGATCTAAAACATATTTATAGAAAATAATCGCTAATTGCGCCATCCAGTTGTATAATTTAAAAAAAATTTAAGATTTAAAAAAAAAGCATTAAAATATTTATATAATTAATATATTTTAATGATCTTAGGACAATTACACAATTTTTATAAAAGTAGATTTTACCATAATTAAAGGCAATTTGAATTAATGAAAATTAAAATGAATTCTAGGAATGAATGTATGTTTATAAAAATATTTTAATAATAAAAAAAAAAAAAATTTTAAAAATTGAAAGCTGGTTCCCCAGATGAAAAAAATATTTTACAGTATTAATTTGAAGTAAAAAAGTATTTTTCGAATGTAATTAATATGTATTAATTTATTTTAATGATCTTAGGACACTTAAACAAATTTTTAAGAAAATGGAATTTACCATAATGAAAGGCACTTTGAATTAATGAAAAAAAAAAAAATTGAATTCTTTTAATGAATGTATTCTTCTAAAAATGTTTTAATAATAAAAAAAACTCAATAAATAAATAAATATTTAAAAATTGAAAACTGGTTCCACAGATGAACCGTATATTTATTTTAAAAAGGAATCAAAATTTGTTTTGTGAAATAATTCATTTACCATGTATACCTTAAATACGCGTCTTTGACCAGGCAATGGTGGGCGAGTGGTTAAACCCACCACAATCATGACCATGATATGATTCTTATACTCTCAATTATACCGGCACCTCGACTGCCGTTGCCTTTTTTTATTTTTCGAATTTAATTAATTTGCTCGCATTAATACACTTGAAAAAAAATTTCACATATTTTTTTTTTAGACTCCGTAAAATCAATCCCAAATCATGCAATATTTCGGGGGTTTTCGTCGTGTTCTGTGGTCCACGGTTCGAATCTGGGGTCGCGATTTTACATGAATGTGCTCTTCACTCGATATTTATCTAATTTTTTAATGGATTCTCATTAAAATAGTATGCTGCATTAATGAGGATTAATTTTTTTTTGTCAAAAATTTGAAAAAATAATAATAAAATGTTGGACACATATAGATATATATTTTAATATATATAAATGCATACTCAAAAAATATCTATAATATATTTCAAAACTAAATTAAATATTTGTGAAAGAAAAAGGAAATACACGTAGTTTTCTCTGAATAACACTTTTTTACTTCAAATTAATACGGTATTCTAAGCGATATATTAAACGAGTTAAAATTAACGAAACTGTATATTAAACGAGTAAAACAACTGCAGTGTAGTGTATATGGCATATTTTACCAAATTAAATGTCCTTGGGTATTATTGTTTTTAGTATTAACCACTTTTCTTCGGTTTTTAATTATATTTTTTTCCTCATTTCACACTAGATCCTGTGGCAGCAATAGAAAGAGACAGAAAAAAAAAAAAAAAAAAAAAATGTTTCAAGTTCATTGGATCTAAAACATATTTATAGAAAATAATCGCTAATTGCGCCATCCAGTTGTATAATTTAAAAAAAATTTAAGATTTAAAAGAAAAGCATTAAAATATTTATATAATTAATATATTTTAATGATCTTAGGACAATTACACAATTTTTATAAAAGTAGATTTTACCATAATTAAAGGCAATTTGAATTAATGAAAATTAAAATGAATTCTAGGAATGAATGTATGTTTATAAAAATATTTTAATAATAAAAAATAAAAAAAAATATTTAAAAATTGAAAGCTGGTTCCCCAGATGAAAAAAATATTTTACAGTATTAATTTGAAGTAAAAAAAGTATTTTTCGAATGTAATTAATATGTATTAATTTATTTTAATGATCTTAGGACACTTAAACAAATTTTTAAGAAAATGGAATTTACCATAATGAAAGGCACTTTGAATTAATGAAAAAAAAAAAATTGAATTCTTTTAATGAATGTATTCTTCTAAAAATGTTTTAATAATAAAAAAAAAATCAATAAATAAATAAATATTTAAAAATTGAAAACTGGTTCCACAGATGAACCGTATATTTATTTTAAAAAGGAATCAAAATTTGTTTTGTGAAATAATTCATTTACCATGTATACCTTAAATACGCGTCTTTGACCAGGCAATGGTGGGCGAGTGGTTAAACCCACCACAATCATGACCATGATATGATTCTTATACTCTCAATTATACCGGCACCTCGACTGCCGTTGCCTTTTTTATTTTTCGAATTTAATTAATTTGCTCGCATTAATACACTTGAAAAAAAAATTTCACATATTTTTTTTTTAGACTCCGTAAAATCAATCCCAAATCATGCAATATTTCGGGGTTTTCGTCGTGTTCTGTGGTCCACGGTTCGAATCTGGGGTCGCGATTTTACATGAATGTGCTCTTCACTCGATATTTATCTAATTTTTTAATGGATTCTCATTAAAATAGTATGTTGCATTAATGAGGATTAATTTTTTTTTTTTCAAAAATTTGAAAAAATAATAATAAAATGTTGGACACATATATATATATATTTTAATATATATAAATGCATACTCAAAAAATATCTATAATATATTTCAAAACTAAATTAAATATTTGTGAAAGAAAAAGGAAATACACGTAGTTTTCTCTGAATAACACTTTTTTACTTCAAATTAATACGGTATTCTAAGCGATATATTAAACGAGTTAAAATTAACGAAACTGTATATTAAACGAGTAAAACAACTGCAGTGTAGTGTATATGGCATATTTTACCAAATTAAATGTCCTTGGGTATTATTGTTTTTAGTATTAACCACTTTTCTTCGGTTTTTAATTATATTTTTTCCTCATTTCACACTAGATCCTGTGGTAGCAATAGAAAGAGACAGAAAAAAAAAAAAAAAAAAAAAAAAAATGTTTCAAGTTCTGGGATCTAAAACATATTTATAGAAAATAATCGCTAATTGCGCCATCCAGTTGTATAATTTAAAAAAAAAATTTAAGATTTAAAAGAAAAGCATTAAAATATTTATATAATTAATATATTTTAATGATCTTAGGACAATTACACAATTTTTATAAAAGTAGATTTTACCATAATTAAAGGCAATTTGAATTAATGAAAATTAAAATGAATTCTAGGAATGAATGTATGTTTATAAAAATATTTTAATAATAAAAAAAAAAAAAAATATTTAAAAATTGAAAGCTGGTTCCCCAGATGAAAAAAATATTTTACAGTATTAATTTGAAGTAAAAAAAGTATTTTTCGAATGTAATTAATATGTATTAATTTATTTTAATGATCTTAGGACACTTAAACAAATTTTTAAGAAAATGGAATTTACCATAATGAAAGGCACTTTGAATTAATGAAAAAAAAAAAAATTGAATTCTTTTAATGAATGTATTCTTCTAAAAATGTTTTAATAATAAAAAAAACTCAATAAATAAATAAATATTTAAAAATTGAAAACTGGTTCCACAGATGAACCGTATATTTATTTTAAAAAGGAATCAAAATTTGTTTTGTGAAATAATTCATTTACCATGTATACCTTAAATACGCGTCTTTGACCAGGCAATGGTGGGCGAGTGGTTAAACCCACCACAATCATGACCATGATATGATTCTTATACTCTCAATTATACCGGCACCTCGACTGCCGTTGCCTTTTTTATTTTTCGAATTTAATTAATTTGCTCGCATTAATACACTTGAAAAAAAATTTCACATATTTTTTTTTAGACTCCGTAAAATCAATCCCAAATCATGCAATATTTCGGGGGTTTCGTCGTGTTCTGTGGTCCACGGTTCGAATCTGGGGTCGCGATTTTACATGAATGTGCTCTTCACTCGATATTTATCTAATTTTTTAATGGATTCTCATTAAAATAGTATGTTGCATTAATGAGGATTAATTTTTTTTTTTTTCAAAAATTTGAAAAAATAATAATAAAATGTTGGACACATATATATATATATTTTAATATATATAAATGCATACTCAAAAAATATCTATAATATATTTCAAAACTAAATTAAATATTTGTGAAAGAAAAAGGAAATACACGTAGTTTTCTCTGAATAACACTTTTTTACTTCAAATTAATACGGTATTCTAAGCGATATATTAAACGAGTTAAAATTAACGAAACTGTATATTAAACGAGTAAAACAACTGCAGTGTAGTGTATATGGCATATTTTACCAAATTAAATGTCCTTGGGTATTATTGTTTTTAGTATTAACCACTTTTCTTCGGTTTTTAATTATATATTTTTCCTCATTTCACACTAGATCCTGTGGCAGCAATAGAAAGAGACAGAAAAAAAAAAAAAAAAAAAAATGTTTCAAGTTCTGGGATCTAAAACATATTTATAGAAAATAATCGCTAATTGCGCCATCCAGTTGTATAATTTAAAAAAAATTTAAGATTTAAAAGAAAAGCATTAAAATATTTATATAATTAATATATTTTAATGATCTTAGGACAATTACACAATTTTTATAAAAGTAGATTTTACCATAATTAAAGGCAATTTGAATTAATGAAAATTAAAATGAATTCTAGGAATGAATGTATGTTTAT
>BPLQ01001143.1:0-22302 GCA_021605075.1 Caerostris darwini | reverse complement strand
TAAAAAGAATTGGCCTAGCAAATTTATTTCCATAGATATAAGCAAGTATGCGTTTAAGTCACAAATACACGCTCTGGGCGCTCTCCGAGCTTTTTTAGCTATTTTAGCGTTTTAAGGGAGTAATTTTCGATCGATTTGGCTGAAATTTTGCATGGGAGTCCCTCAGATGAACACATTTCGATCGCCTATCAGCATTTTTGGCTGCGCCTAAAATTTGTCCCGGAAAATCCAGGATAAGGGGAGAATTTGGCCAAAAATCGACTTGGCCATAACATAAAAAGTTACATAGGAATAATTTTTTTGATGTTTCCAGAGGATGTAGGGCTACGCCACGAATCGATAGCCACCATCCGTTGGCTGAAATTTTTGCATGGGAGTCCCTCAGATGAACACATTTCGATCGCCTATCAGCATTTTTGGCTGCGCCTAAAATTTGTCCCGGAAAATCCAGGATAAGGGGAGAATTTGGCCAAAAATCGACTTGGCCATAACATAAAAAGTTACATAGGAATAATTTTTTTGATGTTTCCAGAGGATGTAGGGCTACGCCACGAATCGATAGCCACCATCCGTGTGTCTCTAAGAAATTATTTGTAGAAGTTACGGGCATGCGCTCGCCGAGCCCCAATTGGGCATTCGCCGATATACCCGGGTACCATATCGGGAGAAATTAACGTGCGATTCCACAATGTGTATGTCGTTAAATAGCATTTCACGCCACTAGTTAAACCCCTTAAAAAGAATTGGCCTAGCAAATTTATTTCCATAGATATAAGCAAGTATGCGTTTAAGTCACAAATACGCTCTGGGCGCTCTCCGAGCTTTTTAGCTATTTTGGCGTTTTAAAGGGAGTAATTTTCGATCGATTTGGCTGAAATTTTGCATGGGAGTCCCTCAGATGAACATTTTCGATCGCCTATCAGCATTTTTGGCTGCGCCCTAAAATTTTCCCGGAAAATGCAGGATAAGGGGAGAATTTGGCCAAAAATCGACTTGGCCATAACATAAAAAGTTACATAGGAATAATTTTTGATGTTTCCAGAGGATGTAGGGCTACGCCACGAGATCGATAGCCACCATCCGTGTGTCTCTAAGAAATTATTTGTAGAAGTTACGGGCAAATTGGCCTAGCAAATTTATTTCCATAGATATAAGCAAGTATGCGTTTAAGTCACAAATACACGCTCTGGGCGCTCTCCGAGCTTTTTTTTAGCTATTTTAGCGTTTTAAGGGAGTAATTTTCGATCGATTTGGCTGAAATTTTGCATGGGAGTCCCTCAGATGAACACATTTCGATCGCCTATCAGCATTTTTGGCTGCGCCTAAAATTTGTCCCGGAAAATCCAGGATAAGGGAGAATTTGGCCAAAAATCGACTTGGCCATAACATAAAAAAAGTTACATAGGAATAATTTTTTTGATGTTTCCAGAGGATGTAGGGCTACGCCACGAATCGATAGCCACCATCCGTGTGTCTCTAAGAAATTAAAAGAATTGGCCTAGCAAATTTATTTCCATAGATATAAGCAAGTATGCGTTTAAGTCACAAATACACGCTCTGGGCGCTCTCCGAGCTTTTTTTAGCTATTTTAGCGTTTTAAGGGAGTAATTTTCGATCGATTTGGCTGAAATTTTTGCATGGGAGTCCCTCAGATGAACACATTTCGATCGCCTATCAGCATTTTTGGCTGCGCCTAAAATTTGTCCCGGAAAATCAGGATAAGGGGAGAATTTGGCCAAAAATCGACTTGGCCATAACATAAAAAGTTACATAGGAATAATTTTTTGATGTTTCCAGAGGATGTAGGGCTACGCCACGAATCGATAGCCACCATCCGTGTGTCTCTAAGAAATTATTTGTAGAAGTTACGGGCATGCGCTCGCCGAGCCCCAATTGGGCATTCGCCGATATACCCGGGTACCATATCGGGAGAAATTAACGTGCGATTCCCACAATGTGTATGTCGTTAAATAGCATTTCACGCCACTAGTTAAACCCCTTAAAAGAATTGGCCTAGCAAATTTATTTCCATAGATATAAGCAAGTATGCGTTTAAGTCACAAATACACGCTCTGGGCGCTCTCCGAGCTTTTTTTAGCTATTTTAGCGTTTTTAAGGGAGTAATTTTCGATCGATTTGGCTGAAATTTTGCATGGGAGTCCCTCAGATGAACACATTTCGATCGCCTATCAGCATTTTTGGCTGCGCCTAAAATTTGTCCCGGAAAATCCAGGATAAGGGGAGAATTTGGCCAAAAATCGACTTGGCCATAACATAAAAAGTTACATAGGAATAATTTTTTTGATGTTTCCAGAGGATGTAGGGCTACGCCACGAATCGATAGCCACCATCCGTGTGTCTCTAAGAAATTATTTGTAGAAGTTACGGGCATGCGCTCGCCGAGCCCCAATTGGGCATTCGCCGATATACCCGGGTACCATATCGGGAGAAATTAACGTGCGATTCCCACAATGTGTATGTCGTTAAATAGCATTTCACGCCACTAGTTAAACCCCTTAAAAAATTGGCCTAGCAAATTTATTTCCATAGATATAAGCAAGTATGCGTTTAAGTCACAAATACACGCTCTGGGCGCTCTCCGAGCTTTTTTTTAGCTATTTTAGCGTTTTAAGGGAGTAATTTTCGATCGATTTGGCTGAAATTTTTGCATGGGAGTCCCTCAGATGAACACATTTCGATCGCCTATCAGCATTTTTGGCTGCGCCTAAAATTTGTCCCGGAAAATCAGGATAAGGGGGAGAATTTGGCCAAAAATCGACTTGGCCATAACATAAAAAGTTACATAGGAATAATTTTTTTGATGTTTCCAGAGGATGTAGGGCTACGCCACGAATCGATAGCCACCATCCGTGTGTCTCTAAGAAATTATTTGTAGAAGTTACGGGCATGCGCTCGCCGAGCCCCGATTGGGCATTCGCCGATATACCCGGGTACCATATCGGGAGAAATTAACGTGCGATTCCCACAATGTGTATGTCGTTAAATAGCATTTCACGCCACTAGTTAAACCCCTTAAAAAATTGGCCTAGCAAATTTATTTCCATAGATATAAGCAAGTATGCGTTTAAGTCACAAATACACGCTCTGGGCGCTCTCCGAGCTTTTTTTAGCTATTTTAGCGTTTTAAGGGAGTAATTTTCGATCGATTTGGCTGAAATTTTGCATGGGAGTCCCTCAGATGAACACATTTCGATCGCCTATCAGCATTTTTGGCTGCGCCTAAAATTTGTCCCGGAAAATCAGGATAAGGGGAGAATTTGGCCAAAAATCGACTTGGCCATAACATAAAAAGTTACATAGGAATAATTTTTTTGATGTTTCCAGAGGATGTAGGGCTACGCCACGAATCGATAGCCACCATCCGTGTGTCTCTAAGAAATTATTTGTAGAAGTTACGGGCATGCGCTCGCCGAGCCCCAATTGGGCATTCGCCGATATACCCGGGTACCATATCGGGAGAAATTAACGTGCGATTCCCACAATGTGTATGTCGTTAAATAGCATTTCACGCCACTAGTTAAACCCCTTAAAAGAATTGGCCTAGCAAATTTATTTCCATAGATATAAGCAAGTATGCGTTTAAGTCACAAATACACGCTCTGGGCGCTCTCCGAGCTTTTTTTAGCTATTTTAGCGTTTTAAGGGAGTAATTTTCGATCGATTTGGCTGAAATTTTTGCATGGGAGTCCCTCAGATGAACACATTTCGATCGCCTATCAGCATTTTTGGCTGCGCCTAAAATTTGTCCCGGAAAATCAGGATAAGGGGAGAATTTGGCCAAAAATCGACTTGGCCATAACATAAAAAGTTACATAGGAATAATTTTTTTGATGTTTCCAGAGGATGTAGGGCTACGCCACGAATCGATAGCCACCATCCGTGTGTCTCTAAGAAATTATTTGTAGAAGTTACGGGCATGCGCTCGCCGAGCCCCGAATTGGGCATTCGCCGATATACCCGGGTACCATATCGGGAGAAATTAACGTGCGATTCCCACAATGTGTATGTCGTTAAATAGCATTTCACGCCACTAGTTAAACCCCTTAAAAAGAATTGGCCTAGCAAATTTATTTCCATAGATATAAGCAAGTATGCGTTTAAGTCACAAATACACGCTCTGGGCGCTCTCCGAGCTTTTTTAGCTATTTTAGCGTTTTTAAGGGAGTAATTTTCGATCGATTTGGCTGAAATTTTGCATGGGAGTCCCTCAGATGAACACATTTCGATCGCCTATCAGCATTTTTGGCTGCGCCTAAAATTTGTCCCGGAAAATCCAGGATAAGGGGAGAATTTGGCCAAAAATCGACTTGGCCATAACATAAAAAGTTACATAGGAATAATTTTTTGATGTTTCCAGAGGATGTAGGGCTACGCCACGAATCGATAGCCACCATCCGTGTGTCTCTAAGAAATTATTTGTAGAAGTTACGGGCATGCGCTCGCCGAGCCCCGATTGGGCATTCGCCGATATACCCGGGTACCATATCGGGAGAAATTAACGTGCGATTCCCACAATGTGTATGTCGTTAAATAGCATTTCACGCCACTAGTTAAACCCCTTAAAAAGAATTGGCCTAGCAAATTTATTTCCATAGATATAAGCAAGTATGCGTTTAAGTCACAAATACACGCTCTGGGCGCTCTCCGAGCTTTTTTTAGCTATTTTAGCGTTTTAAGGGAGTAATTTTCGATCGATTTGGCTGAAATTTTTGCATGGGAGTCCCTCAGATGAACACATTTCGATCGCCTATCAGCATTTTTGGCTGCGCCTAAAATTTGTCCCGGAAAATCAGGATAAGGGGAGAATTTGGCCAAAAATCGACTTGGCCATAACATAAAAAGTTACATAGGAATAATTTTTTTGATGTTTCCAGAGGATGTAGGGCTACGCCACGAATCGATAGCCACCATCCGTGTGTCTCTAAGAAATTATTTGTAGAAGTTACGGGCATGCGCTCGCCGAGCCCCAATTGGGCATTCGCCGATATACCCGGGTACCATATCGGGAGAAATTAACGTGCGATTCCCACAATGTGTATGTCGTTAAATAGCATTTCACGCCACTAGTTAAACCCCTTAAAAAATTGGCCTAGCAAATTTATTTCCATAGATATAAGCAAGTATGCGTTTAAGTCACAAATACACGCTCTGGGCGCTCTCCGAGCTTTTTTTAGCTATTTTAGCGTTTTAAGGGAGTAATTTTCGATCGATTTGGCTGAAATTTTGCATGGGAGTCCCTCAGATGAACACATTTCGATCGCCTATCAGCATTTTTGGCTGCGCCTAAAATTTGTCCCGGAAAATCAGGATAAGGGGAGAATTTGGCCAAAAATCGACTTGGCCATAACATAAAAAGTTACATAGGAATAATTTTTTTGATGTTTCCAGAGGATGTAGGGCTACGCCACGAATCGATAGCCACCATCCGTGTGTCTCTAAGAAATTATTTGTAGAAGTTACGGGCATGCGCTCGCCGAGCCCCAATTGGGCATTCGCCGATATACCCGGGTACCATATCGGGAGAAATTAACGTGCGATTCCCACAATGTGTATGTCGTTAAATAGCATTTCACGCCACTAGTTAAACCCCTTAAAAAATTGGCCTAGCAAATTTATTTCCATAGATATAAGCAAGTATGCGTTTAAGTCACAAATACACGCTCTGGGCGCTCTCCGAGCTTTTTTTAGCTATTTTAGCGTTTTAAGGGAGTAATTTTCGATCGATTTGGCTGAAATTTTGCATGGGAGTCCCTCAGATGAACACATTTCGATCGCCTATCAGCATTTTTGGCTGCGCCTAAAATTTGTCCCGGAAAATCAGGATAAGGGGAGAATTTGGCCAAAAATCGACTTGGCCATAACATAAAAAGTTACATAGGAATAATTTTTTTGATGTTTCCAGAGGATGTAGGGCTACGCCACGAATCGATAGCCACCATCCGTGTGTCTCTAAGAAATTATTTGTAGAAGTTACGGGCATGCGCTCGCCGAGCTAATTGGGCATTCGCCGATATACCCGGGTACCATATCGGGAGAAATTAACGTGCGATTCCCACAATGTGTATGTCGTTAAATAGCATTTCACGCCACTAGTTAAACCCCTTAAAAAATTGGCCTAGCAAATTTATTTCCATAGATATAAGCAAGTATGCGTTTAAGTCACAAATACACGCTCTGGGCGCTCTCGAGCTTTTTTTTTTTAGCTATTTTAGCGTTTTAAGGGGTAATTTTCGATCGATTTGGCTGAAATTTTGCATGGGAGTCCCTCAGATGAACACATTTCGATCGCCTATCAGCATTTTTGGCTGCGCCTAAAATTTGTCCCGGAAAATCAGGATAAGGGGAGAATTTGGCCAAAAATCGACTTGGCCATAACATAAAAAGTTACATAGGAATAATTTTTTTGATGTTTCCAGAGGATGTAGGGCTACGCCACGAATCGATAGCCACCATCCGTGTGTCTCTAAGAAATTATTTGTAGAAGTTACGGGCATGCGCTCGCCGAGCCCCAATTGGGCATTCGCCGATATACCCGGGTACCATATCGGGAGAAATTAACGTGCGATTCCCACAATGTGTATGTCGTTAAATAGCATTTCACGCCACTAGTTAAACCCCTTAAAAAAATTGGCCTAGCAAATTTATTTCCATAGATATAAGCAAGTATGCGTTTAAGTCACAAATACACGCTCTGGGCGCTCTCCGAGCTTTTTTTAGCTATTTTAGCGTTTTAAGGGAGTAATTTTCGATCGATTTGGCTGAAATTTTGCATGGGAGTCCCTCAGATGAACACATTTCGATCGCCTATCAGCATTTTTGGCTGCGCCTAAAATTTGTCCCGGAAAATCCAGGATAAGGGAGAATTTGGCCAAAAATCGACTTGGCCATAACATAAAAAGTTACATAGGAATAATTTTTTTGATGTTTCCAGAGGATGTAGGGCTACGCCACGAATCGATAGCCACCATCCGTGTGTCTCTAAGAAATTATTTGTAGAAGTTACGGGCATGCGCTCGCCGAGCCCCAATTGGGCATTCGCCGATATACCCGGGTACCATATCGGGAGAAATTAACGTGCGATTCCCACAATGTGTATGTCGTTAAATAGCATTTCACGCCACTAGTTAAACCCCTTAAAAGAATTGGCCTAGCAAATTTATTTCCATAGATATAAGCAAGTATGCGTTTAAGTCACAAATACACGCTCTGGGCGCTCTCCGAGCTTTTTTTAGCTATTTTAGCGTTTTTAAGGGAGTAATTTTCGATCGATTTGGCTGAAATTTTGCATGGGAGTCCCTCAGATGAACACATTTCGATCGCCTATCAGCATTTTTGGCTGCGCCTAAAATTTGTCCCGGAAAAATCCAGGATAAGGGGAGAATTTGGCCAAAAATCGACTTGGCCATAACATAAAAAGTTACATAGGAATAATTTTTTTGATGTTTCCAGAGGATGTAGGGCTACGCCACGAATCGATAGCCACCATCCGTGTGTCTCTAAGAAATTATTTGTAGAAGTTACGGGCATGCGCTCGCCGAGCCCCAATTGGGCATTCGCCGATATACCCGGGTACCATATCGGGAGAAATTAACGTGCGATTCCCACAATGTGTATGTCGTTAAATAGCATTTCACGCCACTAGTTAAACCCCTTAAAAAGAATTGGCCTAGCAAATTTATTTCCATAGATATAAGCAAGTATGCGTTTAAGTCACAAATACACGCTCTGGGCGCTCTCCGAGCTTTTTTTAGCTATTTTAGCGTTTTAAGGGAGTAATTTTCGATCGATTTGGCTGAAATTTTGCATGGGAGTCCCTCAGATGAACACATTTCGATCGCCTATCAGCATTTTTGGCTGCGCCTAAAATTTGTCCCGGAAAATCCAGGATAAGGGGAGAATTTGGCCAAAAATCGACTTGGCCATAACATAAAAGTTACATAGGAATAATTTTTTTGATGTTTCCAGAGGATGTAGGGCTACGCCACGAATCGATAGCCACCATCCGTGTGTCTCTAAGAAATTATTTGTAGAAGTTACGGGCATGCGCTCGCCGAGCCCCAATTGGGCATTCGCCGATATACCCGGGTACCATATCGGGAGAAATTAACGTGCGATTCCCACAATGTGTATGTCGTTAAATAGCATTTCACGCCACTAGTTAAACCCCTTAAAAAGAATTGGCCTAGCAAATTTATTTCCATAGATATAAGCAAGTATGCGTTTAAGTCACAAATACACGCTCTGGGCGCTCTCCGAGCTTTTTTAGCTATTTTAGCGTTTTTAAGGGAGTAATTTTCGATCGATTTGGCTGAAATTTTGCATGGGAGTCCCTCAGATGAACACATTTCGATCGCCTATCAGCATTTTTGGCTGCGCCTAAAATTTGTCCCGGAAAATCAGGATAAGGGGAGAATTTGGCCAAAAATCGACTTGGCCATAACATAAAAAGTTACATAGGAATAATTTTTTTGATGTTTCCAGAGGATGTAGGGCTACGCCACGAATCGATAGCCACCATCCGTGTGTCTCTAAGAAATTATTTGTAGAAGTTACGGGCATGCGCTCGCCGAGCCCCAATTGGGCATTCGCCGATATACCCGGGTACCATATCGGGAGAAATTAACGTGCGATTCCCACAATGTGTATGTCGTTAAATAGCATTTCACGCCACTAGTTAAACCCCTTAAAAGAATTGGCCTAGCAAAAATTTATTTCCATAGATATAAGCAAGTATGCGTTTAAGTCACAAATACACGCTCTGGGCGCTCTCCGAGCTTTTTTTTTAGCTATTTTAGCGTTTTAAGGGAGTAATTTTCGATCGATTTGGCTGAAATTTTTGCATGGGAGTCCCTCAGATGAACACATTTCGATCGCCTATCAGCATTTTTGGCTGCGCCTAAAATTTGTCCCGGAAAATCAGGATAAGGGGAGAATTTGGCCAAAAATCGACTTGGCCATAACATAAAAAGTTACATAGGAATAATTTTTTTGATGTTTCCAGAGGATGTAGGGCTACGCCACGAATCGATAGCCACCATCCGTGTGTCTCTAAGAAATTATTTGTAGAAGTTACGGGCATGCGCTCGCCGAGCCCCAATTGGGCATTCGCCGATATACCCGGGTACCATATCGGGAGAAATTAACGTGCGATTCCCACAATGTGTATGTCGTTAAATAGCATTTCACGCCACTAGTTAAACCCCTTAAAAAGAATTGGCCTAGCAAATTTATTTCCATAGATATAAGCAAGTATGCGTTTAAGTCACAAATACACGCTCTGGGCGCTCTCCGAGCTTTTTTTAGCTATTTTAGCGTTTTAAGGGGTAATTTTCGATCGATTTGGCTGAAATTTTGCATGGGAGTCCCTCAGATGAACACATTTCGATCGCCTATCAGCATTTTTGGCTGCGCCTAAAATTTGTCCCGGAAAAATCCAGGATAAGGGGAGAATTTGGCCAAAAATCGACTTGGCCATAACATAAAAAGTTACATAGGAATAATTTTTTTGATGTTTCCAGAGGATGTAGGGCTACGCCACGAATCGATAGCCACCATCCGTGTGTCTCTAAGAAATTATTTGTAGAAGTTACGGGCATGCGCTCGCCGAGCCCCAATTGGGCATTCGCCGATATACCCGGGTACCATATCGGGAGAAATTAACGTGCGATTCCCACAATGTGTATGTCGTTAAATAGCATTTCACGCCACTAGTTAAACCCCTTAAAAGAATTGGCCTAGCAAATTTATTTCCATAGATATAAGCAAGTATGCGTTTAAGTCACAAATACACGCTCTGGGCGCTCTCCGAGCTTTTTTTAGCTATTTTAGCGTTTTAAGGGAGTAATTTTCGATCGATTTGGCTGAAATTTTGCATGGGAGTCCCTCAGATGAACACATTTCGATCGCCTATCAGCATTTTTGGCTGCGCCTAAAATTTGTCCCGGAAAATCAGGATAAGGGGAGAATTTGGCCAAAAATCGACTTGGCCATAACATAAAAAGTTACATAGGAATAATTTTTTTGATGTTTCAGAGGATGTAGGGCTACGCCACGAATCGATAGCCACCATCCGTGTGTCTCTAAGAAATTATTTGTAGAAGTTACGGGCATGCGCTCGCCGAGCCCCAATTGGGCATTCGCCGATATACCCGGGTACCATATCGGGAGAAATTAACGTGCGATTCCCACAATGTGTATGTCGTTAAATAGCATTTCACGCCACTAGTTAAACCCCTTAAAAGAATTGGCCTAGCAAATTTATTTCCATAGATATAAGCAAGTATGCGTTTAAGTCACAAATACACGCTCTGGGCGCTCTCCGAGCTTTTTTTAGCTATTTTGGCGTTTTAAGGGAGTAATTTTCGATCGATTTGGCTGAAATTTTGCATGGGAGTCCCTCAGATGAACACATTTCGATCGCCTATCAGCATTTTTGGCTGCGCCTAAAATTTGTCCCGGAAAATCAGGATAAGGGGAGAATTTGGCCAAAAATCGACTTGGCCATAACATAAAAAGTTACATAGGAATAATTTTTTGATGTTTCCAGAGGATGTAGGGCTACGCCACGAATCGATAGCCACCATCCGTGTGTCTCTAAGAAATTATTTGTAGAAGTTACGGGCATGCGCTCGCCGAGCCCCAATTGGGCATTCGCCGATATACCCGGGTACCATATCGGGAGAAATTAACGTGCGATTCCCACAATGTGTATGTCGTTAAATAGCATTTCACGCCACTAGTTAAACCCCTTAAAAGAATTGGCCTAGCAAATTTATTTCCATAGATATAAGCAAGTATGCGTTTAAGTCACAAATACACGCTCTGGGCGCTCTCCGAGCTTTTTTTTTTAGCTATTTTAGCGTTTTAAGGGAGTAATTTTCGATCGATTTGGCTGAAATTTTGCATGGGAGTCCCTCAGATGAACACATTTCGATCGCCTATCAGCATTTTTGGCTGCGCCTAAAATTTGTCCCGGAAAATCAGGATAAGGGGAGAATTTGGCCAAAAATCGACTTGGCCATAACATAAAAAGTTACATAGGAATAATTTTTTTGATGTTTCCAGAGGATGTAGGGCTACGCCACGAATCGATAGCCACCATCCGTGTGTCTCTAAGAAATTATTTGTAGAAGTTACGGGCATGCGCTCGCCGAGCCCCGATTGGGCATTCGCCGATATACCCGGGTACCATATCGGGAGAAATTAACGTGCGATTCCCACAATGTGTATGTCGTTAAATAGCATTTCACGCCACTAGTTAAACCCCTTAAAAAATTGGCCTAGCAAATTTATTTCCATAGATATAAGCAAGTATGCGTTTAAGTCACAAATACACGCTCTGGGCGCTCTCCGAGCTTTTTTAGCTATTTTAGCGTTTTAAGGGGTAATTTTCGATCGATTTGGCTGAAATTTTGCATGGGAGTCCCTCAGATGAACACATTTCGATCGCCTATCAGCATTTTTGGCTGCGCCTAAAATTTGTCCCGGAAAATCAGGATAAGGGGAGAATTTGGCCAAAAATCGACTTGGCCATAACATAAAAAGTTACATAGGAATAATTTTTTGATGTTTCCAGAGGATGTAGGGCTACGCCACGAATCGATAGCCACCATCCGTGTGTCTCTAAGAAATTATTTGTAGAAGTTACGGGCATGCGCTCGCCGAGCCCGAATTGGGCATTCGCCGATATACCCGGGTACCATATCGGGAGAAATTAACGTGCGATTCCCACAATGTGTATGTCGTTAAATAGCATTTCACGCCACTAGTTAAACCCCTTAAAAGAATTGGCCTAGCAAATTTATTTCCATAGATATAAGCAAGTATGCGTTTAAGTCACAAATACACGCTCTGGGCGCTCTCCGAGCTTTTTTTAGCTATTTTTAGCGTTTTTAAGGGAGTAATTTTCGATCGATTTGGCTGAAATTTTTGCATGGGGAGTCCCTCAGATGAACACATTTCGATCGCCTATCAGCATTTTTGGCTGCGCCTAAAATTTGTCCCGGAAAATCAGGATAAGGGGAGGATTTGGCCAAAAATCGACTTGGCCATAACATAAAAAGTTACATAGGAATAATTTTTTGATGTTTCCAGAGGATGTAGGGCTACGCCACGAATCGATAGCCACCATCCGTGTGTCTCTAAGAAATTATTTGTAGAAGTTACGGGCATGCGCTCGCGAGCCCCAATTGGGCATTCGCCGATATACCCGGGTACCATATCGGGAGAAATTAACGTGCGATTCCCACAATGTGTATGTCGTTAAATAGCATTTCACGCCACTAGTTAAACCCCTTAAAAGAATTGGCCTAGCAAATTTATTTCCATAGATATAAGCAAGTATGCGTTTAAGTCACAAATACACGCTCTGGGCGCTCTCCGAGCTTTTTTTAGCTATTTTAGCGTTTTAAGGGGTAATTTTCGATCGATTTGGCTGAAATTTTTGCATGGGAGTCCCTCAGATGAACACATTTCGATCGCCTATCAGCATTTTTGGCTGCGCCTAAAATTTGTCCCGGAAAATCAGGATAAGGGGAGAATTTGGCCAAAAATCGACTTGGCCATAACATAAAAAGTTACATAGGAATAATTTTTTTGATGTTTCCAGAGGATGTGGGGGCTACGCCACGAATCGATAGCCACCATCCGTGTGTCTCTAAGAAATTATTTGTAGAAGTTACGGGCATGCGCTCGCCGAGCTAATTGGGCATTCGCCGATATACCCGGGTACCATATCGGGAGAAATTAACGTGCGATTCCACAATGTGTATGTCGTTAAATAGCATTTCACGCCACTAGTTAAACCCCTTAAAAGAATTGGCCTAGCAAATTTATTTCCATAGATATAAGCAAGTATGCGTTTAAGTCACAAATACACGCTCTGGGCGCTCTCCGAGCTTTTTTAGCTATTTTAGCGTTTTAAGGGAGTAATTTTCGATCGATTTGGCTGAAATTTTGCATGGGAGTCCCTCAGATGAACACATTTCGATCGCCTATCAGCATTTTTGGCTGCGCCCTAAAATTTGTCCCGGAAAATCAGGATAAGGGGAGAAATTTGGCCAAAAATCGACTTGGCCATAACATAAAAGTTACATAGGAATAATTTTTTGATGTTTCCAGAGGATGTAGGGCTACGCCACGAATCGATAGCCACCATCCGTGTGTCTCTAAGAAATTATTTGTAGAAGTTACGGGCATGCGCTCGCCGAGCCCAATTGGGCATTCGCCGATATACCCGGGTACCATATCGGGAGAAATTAACGTGCGATTCCCACAATGTGTATGTCGTTAAATAGCATTTCACGCCACTAGTTAAACCCCTTAAAAAGAATTGGCCTAGCAAATTTATTTCCATAGATATAAGCAAGTATGCGTTTAAGTCACAAATACACGCTCTGGGCGCTCTCCGAGCTTTTTTAGCTATTTTAGCGTTTTAAGGGAGTAATTTTCGATCGATTTGGCTGAAATTTTGCATGGGAGTCCCTCAGATGAACACATTTCGATCGCCTATCAGCATTTTTGGCTGCGCCTAAAATTTGTCCCGGAAAATCCAGGATAAGGGGAGAATTTGGCCAAAAATCGACTTGGCCATAACATAAAAAGTTACATAGGAATAATTTTTTGATGTTTCCAGAGGATGTAGGGCTACGCCACGAATCGAGCAAATTTATTTCCATAGATATAAGCAAGTATGCGTTTAAGTCACAAATACACGCTCTGGGCGCTCTCCGAGCTTTTTTTAGCTATTTTAGCGTTTTAAGGGAGTAATTTTCGATCGATTTGGCTGAAATTTTGCATGGGAGTCCCTCAGATGAACACATTTCGATCGCCTATCAGCATTTTTGGCTGCGCCTAAAATTTGTCCCGGAAAATCAGGATAAGGGGGAGAATTTGGCCAAAAATCGACTTGGCCATAACATAAAAAGTTACATAGGAATAATTTTTTTGATGTTTCCAGAGGATGTAGGGCTACGCCACGAATCGATAGCCACCATCCGTGTGTCTCTAAGAAATTATTTGTAGAAGTTACGGGCATGCGCTCGCCGAGCCCCAATTGGGCATTCGCCGATATACCCGGGTACCATATCGGGAGAAATTAACGTGCGATTCCCACAATGTGTATGTCGTTAAATAGCATTTCACGCCACTAGTTAAACCCCTTAAAAAAAATTGGCCTAGCAAATTTATTTCCATAGATATAAGCAAGTATGCGTTTAAGTCACAAATACACGCTCTGGGCGCTCTCCGAGCTTTTTTTAGCTATTTTAGCGTTTTAAGGGAGTAATTTTCGATCGATTTGGCTGAAATTTTGCATGGGAGTCCCTCAGATGAACACATTTCGATCGCCTATCAGCATTTTTGGCTGCGCCTAAAATTTGTCCCGGAAAATCAGGATAAGGGGAGAATTTGGCCAAAAATCGACTTGGCCATAACATAAAAGTTACATAGGAATAATAATTTTTTTGATGTTTCCAGAGGATGTAGGGCTACGCCACGAATCGATAGCCACCATCCGTGTGTCTCTAAGAAATTATTTGTAGAAGTTACGGGCATGCGCTCGCCGAGCCCCAATTGGGCATTCGCCGATATACCCGGGTACCATATCGGGAGAAATTAACGTGCGATTCCCACAATGTGTATGTCGTTAAATAGCATTTCACGCCACTAGTTAAACCCCTTAAAAGAATTGGCCTAGCAAATTTATTTCCATAGATATAAGCAAGTATGCGTTTAAGTCACAAATACACGCTCTGGGCGCTCTCCGAGCTTTTTTTAGCTATTTTAGCGTTTTAAGGGAGTAATTTTCGATCGATTTGGCTGAAATTTTGCATGGGAGTCCCTCAGATGAACACATTTCGATCGCCTATCAGCATTTTTGGCTGCGCCTAAAATTTGTCCCGGAAAATCCAGGATAAGGGGAGAATTTGGCCAAAAATCGACTTGGCCATAACATAAAAAAAGTTACATAGGAATAATTTTTTTGATGTTTCCAGAGGATGTAGGGCTACGCCACGAATCGATAGCCACCATCCGTGTGTCTCTAAGAAATTATTTGTAGAAGTTACGGGCATGCGCTCGCCGAGCCCCGATTGGGCATTCGCCGATATACCCGGGTACCATATCGGGAGAAATTAACGTGCGATTCCCACAATGTGTATGTCGTTAAATAGCATTTCACGCCACTAGTTAAACCCCTTAAAAAGAATTGGCCTAGCAAATTTATTTCCATAGATATAAGCAAGTATGCGTTTAAGTCACAAATACACGCTCTGGGCGCTCTCCGAGCTTTTTTTAGCTATTTTAGCGTTTTAAGGGAGTAATTTTCGATCGATTTGGCTGAAATTTTGCATGGGAGTCCCTCAGATGAACACATTTCGATCGCCTATCAGCATTTTTGGCTGCGCCTAAAATTTGTCCCGGAAAATCCAGGATAAGGGGGAGGAGATTTGGCCAAAAATCGACTTGGCCATAACATAAAAAGTTACATAGGAATAATTTTTTTGATGTTTCCAGAGGATGTAGGGCTACGCCACGAATCGATAGCCACCATCCGTGTGTCTCTAAGAAATTATTTGTAGAAGTTACGGGCATGCGCTCGCCGAGCCCCGATTGGGCATTCGCCGATATACCCGGGTACCATATCGGGAGAAATTAACGTGCGATTCCCACAATGTGTATGTCGTTAAATAGCATTTCACGCCACTAGTTAAACCCCTTAAAAAGAATTGGCCTAGCAAATTTATTTCCATAGATATAAGCAAGTATGCGTTTAAGTCACAAATACACGCTCTGGGCGCTCTCCGAGCTTTTTTTAGCTATTTTAGCGTTTTAAGGGAGTAATTTTCGATCGATTTGGCTGAAATTTTGCATGGGAGTCCCTCAGATGAACACATTTCGATCGCCTATCAGCATTTTTGGCTGCGCCTAAAATTTGTCCCGGAAAATCCAGGATAAGGGGAGAATTTGGCCAAAAATCGACTTGGCCATAACATAAAAAGTTACATAGGAATAATTTTTTTGATGTTTCAGAGGATGTAGGGCTACGCCACGAATCGATAGCCACCATCCGCGTGTCTCTAAGAAATTATTTGTAGAAGTTACGGGCATGCGCTCGCCGAGCCCCAGATTGGGCATTCGCCGATATACCCGGGTACCATATCGGGAGAAATTAACGTGCGATTCCCACAATGTGTATGTCGTTAAATAGCATTTCACGCCACTAGTTAAACCCCTTAAAAAAAAATTGGCCTAGCAAAGCATTTTTGGCTGCGCCTAAAATTTGTCCCGGAAAATCAGGATAAGGGGGAGAATTTGGCCAAAAATCGACTTGGCCATAACATAAAAAGTTACATAGGAATAATTTTTTTGATGTTTCCAGAGGATGTAGGGCTACGCCACGAATCGATAGCCACCATCCGTGTGTCTCTAAGAAATTATTTGTAGAAGTTACGGGCATGCGCTCGCCGAGTCCCGAATTGGGCATTCGCCGATATACCCGGTACCATATCAGGGAGAAATTAACGTGCGATTCCCACAATGTGTATGTCGTTAAATAGCATTTCACGCCACTAGTTAAACCCCTTAAAAGAATTGGCCTAGCAAATTTATTTCCATAGATATAAGCAAGTATGCGTTTAAGTCACAAATACACGCTCTGGGCGCTCTCCGAGCTTTTTTTAGCTATTTTAGCGTTTTAAGGGGAGTAATTTTCGATCGATTTGGCTGGCTTTTGCATGGGAGTCCCTCAGATGAACACATTTCGATCGCTATCAGCATTTTTGGCTGCGCCTAAAAATTTGTCCCGGAAAATCCAGGATAAGGGGGAGAATTTGGCCAAAAATCGACTTGGCCATAACATAAAAAGTTACATAGGAATAATTTTTTTGATGTTTCAGAGGATGTAAGGGCTACGCCACGAATCGATAGCCACCATCCGTGTGTCTCTAAGAAATTATTTGTAGAGAAGTTACGGGCATGCGCTCGCCGAGGCCCGATTGGGCATTCATATACAGATATACCCGGGTACCATATCGGGAGAAATTAACGTGCGATTCCCACAATGTGTATGTCGTTAAATAGCGTTTCACGCCACTAGTTAAACCCCTTAAAAAAATTGGCCTAGCAAATTTATTTCCATAGATATAAGCAAGTATGCGTTTAAGTCACAAATACACGCTCTGGGCGCTCTCCGAGCTTTTTTTAGCTATTTTAGCGTTTTAAGGGAGTAATTTTCGATCGATTTGGCTGAAATTTTGCATGGGAGTCCCTCAGATGAACACATTTCGATCGCCTATCAGCATTTTTGGCTGCGCCTAAAATTTGTCCCGGAAAATCTAGGATAAAGGGGAGAATTTGGCCAAAAATCGACTTGGCCATAACATAAAAAGTTACATAGGAATAATTTTTTTGATGTTTCCAGAGGATGTGGGGCTACGCCACGAATCGATAGCCACCATCCGTGTGTCTCTAAGAAATTATTTGTAGAAGTTACGGGCATGCGCTCGCCGAGCCCCAATTGGGCATTCGCCGATATACCCGGGTACCATATCGGGAGAAATTAACGTGCGATTCCCACAATGTGTATGTCGTTAAATAGCATTTCACGCCACTAGTTAAACCCCTTAAAAAGAATTGGCCTAGCAAATTTATTTCCATAGATATAAGCAAGTATGCGTTTAAGTCACAAATACACGCTCTGGGCGCTCTCCGAGCTTTTTTTAGCTATTTTAGCGTTTTTGAAGGGAGTAATTTTCGATCGATTTGGCTGAAATTTTGCATGGGAGTCCCTCAGATGAACACATTTCGATCGCCTATCAGCATTTTTGGCTGCGCCTAAAATTTGTCCCGGAAAATCAGGATAAGGGGAGAATTTGGCCAAAAATCGACTTGGCCATAACATAAAAAGTTACATAGGAATAATTTTTTTGATGTTTCAGGATGTGGGCTACGCCTACGTCGATAGCCACCATCCGTGATGCTCCTGTAGAGAGTATTTGTAGAAGGATTACGGGCATGCGCTCGCCGAGTCCCGATTGGGGCATTCGCCGATTATGCCGGGTACCATATCGGGAGAAATTAACTTTGATGCGATTCCCACAATGTGTATGTCGTTAAAATAGCGTTCACGCCACTAGTTAAACCCCTTAAAAAAGGGGCCTAGCCAAATTTATTTCCATAGATATAAGCAAGTATGCGTTTAAGTCACAAATACACGCTCTGGGCGCTCTCGAGCTTTTTTTAGCGATTTTAGCGTTTTAAGGGAGTAATTTTCGATCGATTTGGCTGAAATTTTTACATGGGGTCCCTCAGATGAACACATTTCGATCGCCTATCAGCATTTTGGCTGCGCCTAAAATTTGTCCAGAGAAAATCAGGATAAAAGGAGAATTTAGCCAAAAATCGACTTGGCGCCATAACATAAAAGTTACATAGGAATAATTTTTGATGTTTCCAGGATGTGGGGCTACGCCACGAATCGATAGCCACCATCCACTATGTCTCTGAAAATTATTGTAGAAGTTACAGGCATGCGCTCGCCGGTCCCGATTGGGCATTCCGCCGATATACCCGGGTACCATATCGGGAGAAATTAACGTGCGAGGCCCACAATGTGTATGTCGTTAAATAGCATTTCACGCCACTAGTTAAACCCCTTAAAAGAATTGGCCTAGCAAATTTATTTCGATAGATATAAGCAAGTATGCGTTTAAGTCACAAATACACGCTCTGGGCGCTCTCGAAACTTTTAGCTATTTAGCGTTTTTAAGAGGTAATTTCGATCGATTTGGCTGAAATTTTGCATGGGAGTCCCTCAGATGAACTGGTAATTTCGATCGCCTATCCGGCATTTTTGGCTGCGCCTAAAATTTGTCCTGGAAAATCTAGGATAGGGGAGAATTTGGCCAAAAATCCGAGTTGGCCATAACATAAAGTTACATAGAATAATTTTTTTGATGTTTCTAGAGGATGTGGGGGCTACGCCACACAATCGATAACCACCATCCGTGTGTCTCTAAGAAATTATTTGTAGAGTTACGGGCATGCGCTCGCCGAGTCCCGATGGGAATTCACCAGTATACCCGGGTACCATATCGGGAGAAATTAACGTGCGATTCCCACAATGTGTATGTCGTTAAATAGCGTTTCACGCCACTACGTTTAACCATAAAAAGAATTGGCCTAGCAAATTTATTTCAATAGATATAAACAAGTATGCGTTTAAGTCACAGAATACACGCTCTGGGCGCTCTCCGAGCTTTTTTTTTAGCTATTTTGGCGTTTTAAGGGAGAAATTTTCGATCGATTTGGCTGAAATTTTGCGGCGGCGGCGTCGCTCAGATGAACACATTTCGATCGCCTATCAACGCATTTTTTGGCTGCGCCTAAAATTTGTCCGGAAAATCAGGATAAGGAGAATTTGGCCAAAAAATCGACTTGGCCATAACATAAAAAAGTTACATAGGAATAATTTTTTGATGTTTCCAGAGCATGTAGGGCTACGTCACGAATCGATAGCCGCCACATCGTGTGTCTCTAAGAAATTATTTGGCAGAAGGATTACGGGCATACTTTCGCCGAGCCCAATTGGTGGCATTCGCCGATATACCGGGTACCCCATATCGGGAGAAATTAACGTGCGTTTCCCACAATGTGTATGTCGTTAAATAGCATTTCACGCCACTAGTTAAACCCCTTAAAGGGTGGCCTATAGAATTTGTTTTCCAACAGATACTAAAGCAGAGGCGTAGCGTTTGGGGGAGTCACAAATACACGCTCTGGAGCTCTCCGAGCTTTTTTAGCTATTTTAGCGTTTTAAGGGAGTAATTTTCGATCGATTTGGCTGAAATTTTGCATGGGAGTCCCTCAGATGAACACATTTCGATCGCCTATCAGCATTTTTGGCTGCGCCTAAAATTTGTCCCGGAAAATCCAGGATAAGGGGAGAATTTGGCCAAAAATCGACTTGGCCATAACATAAAAAGTTACATAGGAATAATTTTTTTGATGTTTCCAGAGGATGTAGGGCTACGCCACGAATCGATAGCCACCATCCGTGTGTCTCTAAGAAATTATTTGTAGAAGTTACGGGCATGCGCTCGCCGAGCCCCAATGGGCATTCGCCGATATACCCGGGTACCATATCGGGAGAAATTAACGTGCGATTCCCACAATGTGTATGTCGTTAAATAGCATTTCACGCCACTAGTTAAACCCCTTAAAAGAATTGGCCTAGCAAATTTATTTCCATAGATATAAGCAAGTATGCGTTTAAGTCACAAATACACGCTCTGGGCGCTCTCCGAGCTTTTTTAGCTATTTTAGCGTTTTAAGGGAGTAATTTTCGATCGATTTGGCTGAAATTTTGCATGGGAGTCCCTCAGATGAACACATTTCGATCGCCTATCAGCATTTTTGGCTGCGCCTAAAATTTGTCCCGGAAAATCCAGGATAAGGGGAGAATTTGGCCAAAAATCGACTTGGCCATAACATAAAAAGTTACATAGGAATAATTTTTTTGATGTTTCCAGAGGATGTAGGGCTACGCCACGAATCGATAGCCACCATCCGTGTGTCTCTAAGAAATTATTTGTAGAAGTTACGGGCATGCGCTCGCCGAGCCCCAATTGGGCATTCGCCGATATACCCGGGTACCATATCGGGAGAAATTAACGTGCGATTCCCACAATGTGTATGTCGTTAAATAGCATTTCACGCCACTAGTTAAACCCCTTAAAAGAATTGGCCTAGCAAATTTATTTCCATAGATATAAGCAAGTATGCGTTTAAGTCACAAATACACGCTCTGGGCGCTCTCCGAGCTTTTTTAGCTATTTTAGCGTTTTAAGGGAGTAATTTTCGATCGATTTGGCTGAAATTTTGCATGGGAGTCCCTCAGATGAACACATTTCGATCGCCTATCAGCATTTTTGGCTGCGCCTAAAATTTGTCCCGGAAAATCCAGGATAAGGGGAGAATTTGGCCAAAAATCGACTTGGCCATAACATAAAAGTTACTACGGGCATGCGCTCGCCGAGCCCCAATTGGGCATTCGCCGATATACCCGGGTACCATATCGGGAGAAATTAACGTGCGATTCCCACAATGTGTATGTCGTTAAATAGCATTTCACGCCACTAGTTAAACCCCTTAAAAGAATTGGCCTAGCAAATTTATTTCCATAGATATAAGCAAGTATGCGTTTAAGTCACAAATACACGCTCTGGGCGCTCTCCGAGCTTTTTTTAGCTATTTTAGCGTTTTAAGGGAGTAATTTTCGATCGATTTGGCTGAAATTTTGCATGGGAGTCCCTCAGATGAACACATTTCGATCGCCTATCAGCATTTTTGGCTGCGCCTAAAATTTGTCCCGGAAAATCCAGGATAAGGGGAGAATTTGGCCAAAAATCGACTTGGCCATAACATAAAAAGTTACATAGGAATAATTTTTTTGATGTTTCCAGAGGATGTAGGGCTACGCCACGAATCGATAGCCACCATCCGTGTGTCTCTAAGAAATTATTTGTAGAAGTTACGGGCATGCGCTCGCCGAGCCCCAATTGGGCATTCGCCGATATACCCGGGTACCATATCGGGAGAAATTAACGTGCGATTCCCACAATGTGTATGTCGTTAAATAGCATTTCACGCCACTAGTTAAACCCCTTAAAAGAATTGGCCTAGCAAATTTATTTCCATAGATATAAGCAAGTATGCGTTTAAGTCACAAATACACGCTCTGGGCGCTCTCCGAGCTTTTTTTAGCTATTTTAGCGTTTTAAGGGAGTAATTTTCGATCGATTTGGCTGAAATTTTGCATGGGAGTCCCTCAGATGAACACATTTCGATCGCCTATCAGCATTTTTGGCTGCGCCTAAAATTTGTCCCGGAAAATCCAGGATAAGGGGAGAATTTGGCCAAAAATCGACTTGGCCATAACATAAAAAGTTACATAGGAATAATTTTTTTGATGTTTCCAGAGGATGTAGGGCTACGCCACGAATCGATAGACCATCCGTGTGTCTCTAAGAAATTATTTGTAGAAGTTACGGGCATGCGCTCGCCGAGCCCCAATTGGGCATTCGCCGATATACCCGGGTACCATATCGGGAGAAATTAACGTGCGATTCCCACAATGTGTATGTCGTTAAATAGCATTTCACGCCACTAGTTAAACCCCTTAAAAGAATTGGCCTAGCAAATTTATTTCCATAGATATAAGCAAGTATGCGTTTAAGTCACAAATACACGCTCTGGGCGCTCTCCGAGCTTTTTTAGCTATTT
>BPLQ01001142.1:0-15494 GCA_021605075.1 Caerostris darwini | reverse complement strand
AGTTGTCACGTATGCACTTTGAAGCTTGCGCAATCTAGGTAGAGTTTTTCAAATTTCCTAGTGCTCAAGGGACAGCAGGTCCCATTACTTGCACAGCTACTGGTGAGAAATATCGGCAAGTGCTGGAAACGTTTGTCATTCCTGAATTGCAACAAAGACGGTGCTTGGAGACGTCCATTTTTATGCAAGATGGAACACGACCCCATATTTTTCGTTCAGTACAGAACATCTTACGCCTGTATTTTGATAACGTTCCCCGGACATCACCCCGTGTGACTTTTATCAGTGGGGGTACCTTATATCCATCGCGTATGCTGGGGGCGTTGCAGTTCCTTGAAAGAGGACAAAGAGCGTCATGCATCGGATACAATATCTTGCACACAGGAAATGTCAACGCACTGAAAATGCTGCACTTGTCCCAGGGGACCCTAATGCTGATTCCTAAAAGATCATTTTCCGTGAGTTTCATATTGCTGTCGTTCATTTCTGCATGTGCATATTTTTTATTATTCGTACATTCTAATGAAACTGGGGCCTCAATGGCCGAGTGGCTAGCGTTCTGGCGCTCGATACCACAGGTCTCGGGTTCGAGTTTCGGCAGTGCCATGGATGTTTGTAGTGGTTCGGAATCCACTTTAAACCGTAGGTCCCGGTCCTAATAGGATCGCAGAGCACTGCGGGGGGACATTGTTACTCCGCGTCCGTGGCTTATCTTCAAGTTACACGCGCCTTCTGGGTAGTGCTAAGTGAGTAACGTCTGTGCAGCGCTTGCCTCAAGGCATCCAAGACCAAGCTGTCTAAGTGTTTGACAGCTGCATTAAAAAAAAAAGAAACATTCTAATGAAACTTGACATGATTCATTTTCTGTGGATATAATTAGTCCCAAGACCAACTGTGTGTTTACTTGAGCATCAGTGTAATTCAAAAGAAACACAGATTCCCCCCCTCTCCCTCAAGCACCACGCAATAATACTAAATCATTACAACACATCGTTTACTCGCAATTTGCTGCAAGTAGAGATTGTTAAAGCCCAAGTAAATTATTTGACGTTATTTTTATGTAAAACAAGCAATATATATATAAAAAATTTTAAGTCAATTTCTACTTTTTTTTCACTCTATTGCAAAAAGTCCTTTATAAATAATTTTCATTCATTTTTTTGCATTTATCTGGCGCCATCTATTGGTAGATATATGCAACTTAAATCTAAAAAAAACTGAAAGGAATTAATTAGATTTAATTACTGAATTAATATTTGAAAAATTTGTATTCACATCATAGGAAGCTCATAGGAAATTGTGCATGCGTATCTGTAATAATGTTTCCTATGAGCATGCGCGCTGGGGAGAAAAAACTAGCGGACGCCCAAAATACGGTATGCAAAAACTTTCTATTATTTATAAGGGCCCTCAGAATTTTTTTATCTTCAGCTTTGTTTTCTATGAATTTGAATATTTTTAGAGAACAAACTCTGTTGTTGTTGTTGTTGTTTCTTATCCCACTTGGCTGGCCAAGCCCACGAGCCCATATGGACTCATGATTGAAGGGGAAGGAAGCAGCTTCTGTTGTGATGGAGCACCCGTAGGTAGAAGCCTGCCTTTTGCTCCGTGACGCTCTTACAGTCATAGGAGACCGGGACCTACGGCTTAAAGTGGATTCCGAACCACTACAAACATCCATGGCACCGCCGGGATTCGAACCCGAAACCTGTGGCACCGAGCGCCAGAGCGCTAGACACTCGGCCATTCAGGTCCCAAATTTGCCAACGGCACGCAGTGTTCCCAGGTGGTCACCCACCCAAGTACTGACCGCGCCCAATGATGCTTCACTTCGGTGATCTAACGAGAACCGGTATATTCAGCATGGTACGGTCGTTGGCGAACAAATTCTTAGAGAAAATATGAAAGACATGTATAGTACATGAAAGACACTTGGATAATTGAGTATTATTTCTGTTAATTTATAATCAATAAGAGGATTTTAGTTTAACAGAGTGAGTTTCAAAGAAATGCATCTAACGTTTCAAGAATTATTGTATATCTATTTTCATTTTCTTCTACTCATGACTGTCTCTATCGCATTAAAGTAAATTTCCTCTTGACCTATGTATGACATGTGAGGGGCCTGAATGGTCACGTGGCTAGCGCTCTGGCGCTCGGTACCACAAGTTTCGGGTTCGGCGGTGCCATGAATGTTTGTAGGGGTTCGGAATCCACTTTAAACTGTAGGTCCCGGTCCTAATAGGATCACAAAGCGTTGCGGGGGCATTGTTATTCCGCGTCCGTGGCTTATCTTCAAGTTATACTCGCCCCCTAGGTAATGCACAGTGTGTAACGTCTGCGCAGCCCTTGCCTTAAGGCATCCAAGAAATTTACTTTAAGCATCAGCTGCTTTAGAAAAAAAACTATGTTTATGTAGGAAGCGGCTTTCTCGTAAAAGAGCTGTATACTCAAGAATGATTGGTAATCCTCCTTGTAATCATCCGAGATTGATCAGCCTGCACCCTAATCTCTCAAATCGAAAAGAGATTTAAAAAAAAAAAAAAAAACCGTTTCTGTTTTAGCTACAGAATTTCGACCGTCTGTATAAATTTTCGCTTAAAAGAGCCAACGGCTTTGCTTTACTTTCAGTTAACAGGGGCCTGAATGGCCGAGTGGCTCTGGCACTCGGTACCACAGGTTTCGGGTTCGAGTCCCGGCGGTGCCATGGTTGTTTGTAGTGGTTCGGAATCCACTTTAAAAAGTATGTCCCCGTCTAATAAGATCGTAGAGCGTTGCGGGGGCATTGTTACTCCGCGTCAGTGGCTTATCTTCAAGTGAATACGCGCCCCCTGGGTAATGCAAAGTGAGTACATCTGTGCAGCACGTGCCTTAAGGCATCCAACACCAAGATGTCCGTGTTTGCCAGCTGCATTAGAAAAAAAAACTTTCAGTTAACAGCCTGATCGCAAACCAAATATACACAGTCCAGTCACATTAATGTGACCCCCACCTACTTTCAACGTCAACGTGAAATAACCCATCACAAAAGACACATTGCAGTGGAGTGTATAGAAAGGATGTCCTAGGGCATCGGAAAGCATTTCAATCGTTAATTACCTTGATCGAATTGCAATCGGCCCGCTCTGCCGAAGGTGTTTATTGTGGTTTTTGACAGGTGGTCACATTAATGTGACTGGAATGTGTATATTAACTCAAGGAGCTATACGATATTCGATTCTCTGTAGAAGGCCTACAGGTTTGGTTTGGTATGTCGCTCTACGGTCATCTTATGCACACTTTAGGCTAAACAGACCGGGACCTACAGTTTAAAGTGGATTCCGAACCACTACAAACAATCATGCACCGCCGGGATTCGCACCCGAAACGTGTGGTACAGAGCGCTAGCCATTCAGGCCCCAAGGCCTACAGGAGACTCTCAAAACTTTCACAGCGCTTTAACTGTCAGGACTATTTAGATGTGTAAAGTGGACCGAGGCACAATTGGCTTTAAATTGTATACTGCCATTTGAGCACGGATGTCACTTAATATACCGTTATCTGCAGTGTCGGATTTAGATGAAAAGAGGCCCTAGGCTATTCCATTTGTAAGGCCCTCCCATTTTTAAGTTTGTAAATTACACGAGAGATAATAAAATACATCATTACTGTGATATATATCAATATTGTCACAAAATTTTATTCAATAGTCTATAAACACTTCACTAACGTATTGAACCTACTGAACACAAAAGGCGAGAATCAAATGATCGTGTACGCAATCCTAAAATAAGAGTCTTTTCTAATAATATCAACACGTATTTCATATTATCGAAGTAATACGAATATAACCGAACGTCGGGATATCAATTTGTCTGTTCCAATCTGCACTTTATTAATGCAAGAACAAACAACAGCTTAGTAGCATAATTCATGTCAACATTTGCCATAGCAATCAGTGAACGTATGAACTATACTTTGGCGCAATCTAGTCTATACAAACGAACAGACCCAATGAGCTGAACTCGTTGATCTTAACCAATATATTATGTTTGTTTATGAGTCATATGTGTAGAAAGGACCTGAATGGCCGAGTGGCTCTGGCGCTCGGTACCACAGGTTTCGGGTTCGAGTCTCGGCGGTGCCATGGGTGTTTGTAGTGGTTCGGAATCCACTTTAAATCGTTGACCCCGGTCTAACACGATAGTAGAGCGTTGTGGAGAGTGACATATTAAAAATAAGAAAAAACTAACTGTTCATATATAGAGAGATTAGGGGATTATAGTCCTTGTTGTTTCACATCCCCATATACCACTTCATTCATCATATGTGTAGAATTTCTCCTTATTTTCGAGTCAGTGTTTTAGTGTCTACTGTTTTATAATAGTGTCATTCTAATTTACTAACAATTTGAATGTAGGCCCCTCTCGATCTTGAGGCCCTAGGCTGAAGCCTAGTTAGCCTATAGGAAAATCCGGCCTTGCATATAGTTTAAAAAAATTCCAAAATATTAGATTTATTTTCATGTAGATTTAATATTGTGGCTAAAATATTCAATTTTTTCAATTGATTTATTATTGTTCAGGAAAATTATTTTTAAGTAAGGGTTTCCATCTGTGAAAATCTCCCTCCCCACTTCTTGCTCAACAATGAAGTTTGAATTGTTGCTCGGCATTCATTGTTGCTTATTGTTGCAAATCCTATTAAAAAGAAATTTGAGGTAAACTGAGTAACTCTGTGTTGTCCAAACAATGTTCTGAACAATAACATATATTGTTGATCGAAACACAATCAATTGTCCATACAGTGTTGCAATTCATTTTATGTTTTGAAAGCGAGCGATTGACTGCTTTTGCGAATTTTGAGTATTCATTTTGAATCTTTGTTAAAAATGGATTTCGGTTTTCACGACGACGTTTTGTCGCTGTTCTTCAACGTTGGATCTGTGTTTGTGTGGGATTCCATCAAAAACTTGAAGTGCCCTAAGACTTCAAAACCGGAACAAATTATTGAAAACAAACCTGATGAGCAACCTATTTTGAACATCGAGAACACTCATGCTATGTTAGATGGTGTCACTAATGAGGAATGCAATTGCAACCTTGCTAACAAAGACGTCTTTACAGCTGCAACTGTTACTACTGAAACAGCTATTTCGAACACTGTTAACATCACACTGGATGATACTGCTCTTTTAGAGAACAATAGTGACTCTGACGAAACTGACACTTTATTAGATATGGCTATTGAGGAAGAAAATAATTCTGATTTTCAAACCAACAACTTCGAATTGGATACTGCTACTAGTAACGAAACTATGATGAACACTGACGATAGCAATGTCATATTGGATGAAACTATTGACAACAAAAGTAATTTAAGCATTGACAACAACAATGGCGTACAAGATGCCGCTGTTTCTGATGAAATTGTGCTGAACGTTGATAATATCCCCGTTGTACAGGAGGTTGCTCTTGAAATAACACCCAGTTTGAACTCTAAGGGGAAAGAAATATTATTAGATGTTACAGAACTCTTCGACAAGATTGATGAAAAAAACGTTTTATTGGATAACATTCACGAGCCAATTCCTCGATCTAACAGGTTGAAAAAAGCTATAAGTTTCAAAAACATGATTAAAAAATTTACCATCCGAAAATCAAAGAAACTAGAGCAAAACATCCCTACTGTCTCGACTGGTAGATTGAAATCAAATATAACTATCCCTCAAAGACGTTAAGATTGTTTTGATATTTAAAACAACATCAGTTCAATTATAAATAGATATATCTAAAATTATGGAATCCATCTTACAAAAAAAAAAAAAAAAAAAATTCTCAAAGAAAATGCCCTCTTCTGGTAAAACGACAGTTATTCCGGAAAAGTGATAAAGTCTCCAGTTAAACAGAATCTTCATTCTGGATGATTACCAAAAATTGTGACAGCGTCTCAAAGCGAGACAACCCCAAGATGAGACAATCGCCAGCAAAGCAGGATCTTCATTCGAAGAAATGGACTTTGCTTCCTCCAGCTGGATGATTACCAAAAATTGTGACAGCGTCTCAAAGTGAGACAACCCCAAGAAAAGACAATCTCCAGCAAAGCAGGATCTTCATCCAAAGAAATGGACTTTGCTTCCTCCAGCTGGATGATTACCAAAAATTGTGACATCGTCTCAAAGCGAAACAACCCCAAGAAGAGTCAATCTCCAGCAAAGCAGGATCTTCATTCAAAGAAATGGACTTTGCTTCCTCCAGCTGGATGATTACCAAAAATTGTGACAGCGTCTCAAAGCGAAACAACCCCAAGAAGAGTCAATCTCCAGCAAAGCAGGATCTTCATTCGAAGAAATGGACTTTGCTTCCTCCAGCTGGATGATTACCAAAAATTGTGACAGTCTCAAAGCGAGACAACCCCCAGAAGAGGCAATCTCCAGCAAAGCAGGATCTTCATTCGAAGAAATGGACTTTGCTTCCTCCAGCTGGATGATTACCAAAAATTTTGACATCGTCTCAAAGCGAGACAACATCAAGAAGAGATAATCTCCAGCAAAGCAGGATCTTCATTCGAAGAAATGGACTTTGCTTCCTCCAGCTGGATGATTTCCAAAAATTGTGACAGCGTCTCAAACCGAGACAACCCCAAGAAGAGACAATCTCCAGCAAAGCAGGATCTTCATTCAAAGAAATGGATTTTGCATCCTCCAGCTGGATGATTACCAAAAATTGTGACAGCGTCTCCAGGCGAGACAACCCCAAGAAGAGGCAATCTCCTGCAAAGCAGGATCTTCATTCAAAGAAATGGACTTTGCTTCTTCCAGCTGGATGATTACCAAAATTGTGACAGCGTCTCAAAGCGAGACAACCCCAAGAAGAGACAATCTCCAGCAAAGCAGGATCTTCATTCAAAGAAATGGACTTTGCTTCCTCCAGCTGGATGATTACCAAAAATTGTAACAGCGTCTCAAAGCGAGACAACCCCAAGAAGAGACAATCTCCAGCAAAGCAGGATCTTCATTCAAAGAAATGGACTTTGCTTCCTCTAGCTGGATGATTACCAAAAATTGTGACAGCGTCTCAAAGCGAGACAACCCCAAGAAGAGACAATCTCCAGCAAAGCAGGATCTTCATTCAAAGAAATGGACTTTGCTTCCTCCAGCTGGATGATTACCAAAAATTGTGACAGCGTCTCAAAGCGAGACAACCCCAAGAAGAGACAATCTCCAGCAAAGCAGGATCTTCATTCAAAGAAATGGACTTTGCTTCCTCCAGCTGGATGATTACCAAAAATTGTGACAGCGTCTCAAAGCGAGACAACCCCAAGATGAGACAATCGCCAGCAAAGCAGGATCTTCATTCGAAGAAATGGACTTTCCTTCCTCCAGCTGGATGATTACCAAAAATTGTGACAGCGTCTCAAAGTGAGACAACCCCAAGAAAAGACAATCTCCAGCAAAGCAGGATCTTCATCCAAAGAAATGGACTTTGCTTCCTCCAGCTGGATGATTACCAAAAATTGTGACAGCGTCTCAAAGCGAAACAACCCCAAGAAGAGTCAATCTCCAGCAAAGCAGGATCTTCATTCAAAGAAATGGACTTTGCTTCCTCCAGCTGGATGATTACCAAAAATTGTGACATCGTCTCAAAGCGAAACAACCCCAAGAAGAGACAATCTCCAGCAAAGCAGGATCTTCATTCAAAGAAATGGACTTTGCTTCCTCCAGCTGGATGATTACCAAAATTGTGACAGCGTCTCAAAGCGAAACAACCCCAAGAAGAGTCAATCTCCAGCAAAGCAGGATCTTCATTCAAAGAAATGGACTTTTGCTTCCTCCAGCTGGATGATTACCAAAAATTGTGACAGCGTCTCAAAGCGAGACAACCCCAAGAAGAGACAATCTCCAGCAAAGCAGGATCTTCATTCAAAGAAATGGAATTTGCTTCCTCTAGCTGGATGATTACCAAAAATTGTGACAGCGTCTCAAAGCGAGACAACCCCCAAGAAGAGACAATCTCCAGCAAAGCAGGATCTTCATTCAAAGAAATGGACTTTGCTTCCTCTAGCTGGATGATTACCAAAAATTGTGACAGCGTCTCAAAGCGAGACAACCCCAAGAAGAGACAATCTCCAGCAAAGCAGGATCTTCATTCAAAGAAATGGACTTTGCTTCCTCCAGCTGGATGATTACCAAAAATTGTGACAGCGTCTCAAAGCGAGACAACCCCAAGAAGAGACAATCTCCAGCAAAGCAGGATCTTCATTCAAAGAAATGGACTTTGCTTCCTCTAGCTGGATGATTACCAAAAATTGTGACAGCGTCTCAAAGCGAGACAACCCCAAGAAAAGACAATCTCCAGCAAAGCAGGATCTTCATCCAAAGAAATGGACTTTGCTTCCTCCAGCTGGATGATTACCAAAAATTGTGACATCGTCTCAAAGCGAAACAACCCCAAGAAGAGTCAATCTCCAGCAAAGCAGGATCTTCATTCAAAGAAATGGACTTTGCTTCCTCAGCTGGATGATTACCAAAAATTGTGACAGCGTCTCAAAGCGAAACAACCCCAAGAAGAGACAATCTCCAGCAAAGCAGGATCTTCATTCAAAGAAATGGACTTTGCTTCCTCTAGCTGGATGATTACCAAAATTGTGACAGCGTCTCAAAGCGAGACAACCCCAAGAAGAGACAATCTCCAGCAAAGCAGGATCTTCATTCAAAGAAATGGACTTTGCTTCCTCCAGCTGGATGATTACCAAAAATTGTGACAGCGTCTCAAAAGATTCCAGCAAAGCAGGATCTTCATTCAAAGAAATGGACTTTGCTTCCTCCAGCTGGATGATTACAAAATTGTGACAGCGTCTCAAAGCGAGACAACCCCAAGATGAGACAATCTCCAGCAAGCAGGATCTTCATTCGAAGAAATGGACTTTGCTTCCTCCAGCTGGATGATTACCAAAAATTGTGACAGCGTCTCAAAGTGAGACAACCCCAAGAAAAGACAATCTCCAGCAAAGCAGGATCTTCATCCAAAGAAATGGACTTTGCTTCCTCCAGCTGGATGATTACCAAAAATTGTGACATCGTCTCAAAGCGAAACAACCCCAAGAAGAGTCAATCTCCAGCAAAGCAGGATCTTCATTCAAAGAAATGGACTTTGCTTCCTCCAGCTGGATGATTACCAAAAATTGTGACAGCGTCTCAAAGCGAGACAACCCCAAGAAGAGACAATCTCCAGCAAAGCAGGATCTTCATTCAAAGAAATGGACTTTGCTTCCTCTAGCTGGATGATTACCAAAAATTGTGACAGCGTCTCAAGCGAGACAACCCCAAGAAGAGACAATCTCCAGCAAAGCAGGATCTTCATTCAAAGAAATGGACTTTGCTTCCTCTAGCTGGATGATTACCAAAAATTGTGACAGCGTCTCAAAGCGAGACAACCCCAAGAAGAGACAATCTCCAGCAAAGCAGGATCTTCATTCAAAGAAATGGACTTTGCTTCCTCCAGCTGGATGATTACCAAAAATTGTGACAGCGTCTCAAAGCGAGACAACCCCAAGAAGAGACAATCTCCAGCAAAGCAGGATCTTCATTCAAAGAAATGGACTTTGCTTCCTCTAGCTGGATGATTACCAAAAATTGTGACAGCGTCTCAAAGCGAGACAACCCCAAGAAGAGACAATCTCCAGCAAAGCAGGATCTTCATTCAAAGAAATGGACTTTGCTTCCTCCAGCTGGATGATTACCAAAAATTGTGACAGCGTCTCAAAAAGTGAGACAACCCCAAAGAAAAGACAATCTCCAGCAAAGCAGGATCTTCATCAAAGAAATGGACTTTGCTTCCTCCAGCTGGATGATTACCAAAAATTGTGACATCGTCTCAAAGCGAAACAACCCCAAGAAGAGACAATCTCCAGCAAAGCAGGATCTTCATTCAAAGAAATGGACTTTGCTTCCTCCAGCTGGATGATTACCAAAAATTGTGACAGCGTCTCAAAGCGAAACAACCCCAAGAAGAGTCAATCTCCAGCAAGCAGGATCTTCATTCAAAGAAATGGACTTTGCTTCCTCCAGCTGGATGATTACCAAAAATTGTGACAGCGTCTCAAAGCGAGACAACCCCAAGAAGAGACAATCTCCAGCAAAGCAGGATCTTCATTCAAAGAAATGGACTTTGCTTCCTCTAGCTGGATGATTACCAAAAATTGTGACAGCGTCTCAAAGCGAGACAACCCCAAGAAGAGACAATCTCCAGCAAAGCAGGATCTTCATTCAAAGAAATGGACTTTGCTTCCTCCAGCTGGATGATTACCAAAAATTGTGACAGCGTCTCAAAGCGAGACAACCCCAAGAAGAGACAATCTCCAGCAAAGCAGGATCTTCATTCAAAGAAATGGACTTTGCTTCCTCCAGCTGGATGATTACCAAAAATTGTGACAGCGTCTCAAAGCGAGACAACCCCAAGATGAGACAATCGCCAGCAAAGCAGGATCTTCATTCGAAGAAATGGACTTTGCTTCCTCCAGCTGGATGATTACCAAAAATTGTGACAGCGTCTCAAAGTGAGACAACCCCAAGAAAAGACAATCTCCAGCAAAGCAGGATCTTCATCCAAAGAAATGGACTTTGCTTCCTCCAGCTGGATGATTACCAAAAATTGTGACATCGTCTCAAAGCGAAACAACCCCAAGAAGAGTCAATCTCCAGCAAAGCAGGATCTTCATTCAAAGAAATGGACTTTGCTTCCTCCAGCTGGATGATTACCAAAAATTGTGACAGCGTCTCAAAGCGAAACAACCCCAAGAAGAGACAATCTCCAGCAAATGATTACCAAAAATTGCAGGATCTTCATTCAAAGAAATGGACTTTGCTTCCTCCAGCTGGATGATTACCAAAAATTGTGACAGCGTCTCAAAGCGAGACAACCCCAAGAAGAGACAATCTCCAGCAAAGCAGGATCTTCATTCAAAGAAATGGACTTTGCTTCCTCCAGCTGGATGATTACCAAAAATTGTGACAGCGTCTCAAAAAGCGAGACAACCCCAAGAAGAGACAATCTCCAGCAAAGCAGGATCTTCATTCAAAGAAATGGACTTTGCTTCCTCCAGCTGGATGATTACCAAAAATTGTGACAGCGTCTCAAAGCGAGACAACATCAAGAAGAGATAATCTCCAGCAAAGCAGGATCTTCATTCAAAGAAATGGACTTTGCTTCCTCCAGCTGGATGATTTCAAAAAATTGTGACAGCGTTTCAAACGAGACAAGCAAGAAGAGACAATCTCAGCAAAGCAGGATCTTCATTCAAAGAAATGGACTTTGCTTCCTCCAGCTGGATGATTACCAAAAATTGTGACAGCGTCTCAAAGTGAGACAACCCCAAGAAAGACAATCTCCAGCAAAGCAGGATCTTCATTCAAAGAAATGGACTTTGCTTCCTCCAGCTGGATGATTACCAAAAATTGTGACATCGTCTCAAACCGAAACAACCCCAAGAAGAGTCAATCTCCAGCAAAGCAGGATCTTCATTCAAAGAAATGGACTTTGCTTCCTCCAGCTGGATGATTACCAAAAAATTGTGACAGCGTCTCAAAGCGAACAACCCCAAGAAGAGTCAATCTCCAGCAAAGCAGGATCTTCATTCAAAGAAATGGACTTTGCTTCCTCCAGCTGGATGATTACCAAAATTGTGACAGCGTCTCAAATCTCCAGCAAAGCAGGATCTTTTCAAAGAAATGGACTTTGCTTCCTCCAGCTGGATGATTACCAAAAATTGTGACAGCGTCTCAAAGCGAGACAACCCCAAGAAGAGACAATCTCCAGCAAAAACAGGATCTTCATTCAAAGAAATGGACTTTGCTTCCTCCAGCTGGATGATTACCAAAAATTGTGACAGCGTCTCAAAGCGAGACAACCCCAAGAAGAGACAATCTCCAGCAAAGCAGGATCTTCATTCAAAGAAATGGACTTTGCTTCCTCCAGCTGGATAATTACCAAAAATTGTGACAGCGTCTCAAAGCGAGACAACCCCAAGAAGAGGCAATCTCCAGCAAAGCAGGATCTTCATTCGATGAAATGGACTTTGCTTCCTCTAGTTGGATGATTACCAAAAATTGTGACAGCGTCTCAAAGTGAGACAACCCCAAGAAGAGACAATCTCCAGCAAAGCAGGATCTTCATTCAAAAGAAATGGACTTTGCTTCCTCCAGCTGGATGATTACCAAAAATTTTGACATCGTCTCAAAGCGAGACAACATCAAGAAGAGATAATCTCCAGCAAAGCAGGATCTTCATTCAAAGAAATGGACTTTGCTTCCTCCAGCTGGATGATTTCCAAAAATTGTGACAGCGTTTCAAACCGAGACAAGCCCAAGAAGAGACAATCTCCAGCAAAGCAGGATCTTCATTCAAAGAAATGGACTTTGCTTCCTCCAGCTGGATGATTTCCAAAAATTGTGACAGCGTCTCAAAACCGAGACAACCCCAAGAAGAGGCAATCTCCAGCAAAGCAGGATCTTCATTCAAGAAATGGACTTTGCTTCCTCCAGCTGGATGATTTCCAAAAATTGTGACAGCGTCTCAAACCGAGACAACCCCAAGAAGAGACAATCTCCAGCAAAGCAGGATCTTCATTCAAAGAAATGGACTTTGCTTCCTCCAGCTGGATGATTACCAAAAATTGTGACAGCGTCTCAAAGCGAGACAACCCCAAGAATAGACAATCTCCAGCAAAGCAGGATCTTCATTCAAAGAAATGGACTTTGCTTCCTCCAGCTGGATGATTACCAAAAATTTTGACATCTCAAAGCGAGACAACCCCAAGAAGAGACAATCTCCAGCAAAGCAGGATCTTCAAAGAAATGGACTTTGCTTCCTCCAGCTGGATGATTACCAAACAACAGCGTCTCAAAGCGAGACAAGAAGAAGAGACAATCTCCAGCAAAGCAGGATCTTCATTCAAAGAAATGGACTTTGCTTCCTCCAGCTGGATGATTACCAAAAATTGTGACAGCGTCTCAAAGCGAGACAACCCCAAGAAAAGACAATCTCAGCAAAGCAGGATCTTCATTCAAAGAAATGGACTTTGCTTCCTCCAGCTGGATGATTACCAAAAATTGTGACAGCGTCTCAAAGCGAAACAACCCCAAGAAGAGACAATCTCCAGCAAAGCAGGATCTTCATTCAAGAAATGGACTTTGCTTCCTCCAGCTGGATGATTACCAAAAATTGTGACAGTCTCAAAGCGAGACAACCCCCCGAAGAGACAATCTCAGCAAAGCAGGATCTTCATTCGAAGAAATGGACTTTGCTTCCTCCAGCTGGATGATTTCCAAAAATTGTGACAGCGTCTCAAAACTGAGACAACCCCAAGAAGAGACAATCTCCAGCAAAGCAGGATCTTCATTCAAAGAAATGGACTTTGCTTCCTCCAGCTGGATGATTACCAAAAATTGTGACAGCGTCTCAAAGCGAGACAACCCCAAGAAGAGACAATCTCCAGCAAAGCAGGATCTTCATTCAAAGAAATGGACTTTGCTTCCTCCAGCTGGATGATTACCAAAAATTTTGACATCGTCTCAAAGCGAGACAACATCAAGAAGAGATAATCTCAGCAAAGCAGGATCTTCATTCAAAGAAATGGACTTTGCTTCCTCCAGCTGGATGATTACCAAAAATTGTGACAACGTCTCAAAGCGAGACAACCCCAGAAAGAACAATCTCCAGCAAAGCAGGATCTTCATTCAAAGAAATGGACTTTGCTTCACTCCAGCTGGATAAGTACCAAAAATTGTGACAGCGTCTCAAAGCGGGAACAACCCCAAGAAGAGGCAATCTCCAGCAAAGCAGGATCTTCATTCGATGAAATGGACTTTGCTTCCTCTAGTTGGATGATTACCAAAAATTGTGACAGCGTCTCAAGCGAGACAACCCCAAGAAGAGACAATCTCCAGCAAGCAGGATCTTCATTCAAAGAAATGGACTTTGCTTCCCTCCAGCTGGATGATTACCAAAAATTTTGACATCGTCTCAAAGCGAGACAACATCAAGAAGAGATAATCTCCAGCAAAGCAGGATCTTCATTCAAAGAAATGGACTTTTTGCTTCCTCAGCTGGATGATTTCCAAAAATTGTGACAGCGTCTCAAACCGAGACAAGCCCAGAAGGGACAATCTCAGCAAAGCAGGATCTTCATTCAAAGAAATGGACTTTGGCTTCCTCCAGCTGGATGATTTCAAAAATTGTGACAGCGTCTCAAGCCGAGACAACCCCAGAAGAGACAATCTCCAGCAAAGCAGGATCTTCATTCAAAGAAATGGACTTTTGCTTCCTCCAGCTGGATGATTTCCAAAAATTGGACAGCGTCTCAAACCGAGACAACCCCCAGAAGAGACAATCTCCAGCAAAGCAGGATCTTCATTCAAAGAAATGGACTTTGCTTCCTCAGTTGGATGATTACCAAAAATTTTGACAGCGTCTCAAAGCGAGACAACCCCAAGAAAAGACAATCTCCAGCAAAGCAGGATCTTCATTCAAAAAATGGACTTTGCTTCCTCCAGCTGGATGATTACCAAAAATTTGACATCGTCTCAAAGCGAGACATCAAGCACTTCAAGAAGAGACAATCTCCAGCAAGCCCAGAAGAATAATCTCCAGCAAAGGATCTTCATTCAAAGAAATGGACTTTGCTTCCTCCAGCTGGATGATTACCAAAAATTGTGACAGCGTCTCAAGCCGAGACAACCCCAGAAGAGACAATCTCCAGCAAAGCAGGATCTTCATTCAAAGAAATGGACTTTGCTTCCTCCAGCTGGATGATTTCAAAAATTGTGACAGCGTCTCAAACCGAGACAACCCCAAGAAAGACAATCTCCAGCAAGCAGGATCTTCATTCAAAGAAATGGACTTTGCTTCCTCAGCTGGATGATTACAAAAATTGTGACAGCGTCTCAAAGCGAAACAACCCCAAGAAGAGTCAATCTCAGCAAAGCAGGATCTTCATTCAAAGAAATGGACTTTGCTTCCTCCAGCTGGATGATTACAAAAATATGTGACAGTCTCAAAGCGAGACAACCCCAGAAGGCAATCTCCAGCAAAGCAGGATCTTCATTCAGAAGAAATGGACTTTGCTTCCTCAGCTGGATGATTTCCAAAAATTGTGACAGCGTCTCAAACCGAGGACAACCCCAGAAGAGACAATCTCCAGCAAAGCAGGATCTTCATTCAAAGAAATGGACTTTGCTTCCTCCAGCTGGATGATTACCAAAAATTGTGACAGCGTCTCAAAGCGAGACAACCCCAAGAAAAGAAAGCAATCTCCAGCAAAAGCAGGATCTTCATTCAAAGAAATGGACTTTGCTTCCTCCAGCTGGATAAGTACCAAAAATTGTGACCTACAGCGTCTCAAAGCGAGACTAACCCCAAGAAGAGGCAATCTCCAGCAAAGCAGGATCTTCATTCGATGAAATGGACTTTGCTTCCTCTAGTTGGATGATTGCCAAAAATTGTGACAGCGTCTCAAAG
>BPLQ01001141.1:0-55533 GCA_021605075.1 Caerostris darwini | reverse complement strand
AAACAGGGGGAATTCCTTCGCATGTATGTAACACTACATTTCTTACTAATAAATAGCATATTTTCCTCTATTTCTTTTTCTTTTTCGTAAATATATAGTGATTCAAGAATACTGAAGACTTTCAGAAGACTTTAAGTAATCTTAAATGAAAGTATTTATTAAACATCTATTGAATATTTATGTGTAATGATTTTTTAGTGTTTGTCTTGCAAAATGATATTAAATATTACTAGAAACCACGCATAGTTTTCTAGGAGTTGTTGACATTTTCTAATTAGTAATTATACGCTTTCTGCCAAAAATATAATGATAGATTTTCTATTACTTTTCAACAAGCTAGTATAGTTAAGATAATTAATTCATACCATTAAAATTATTGGCGCATTGTCATCCATAAAATCCATCGTTGTTTGGGTACATGAAGTCCATGAACGGCTGCAAGTGATCTCAAGTACCTTGAACATAAGCATTTCCAGTCAATGTTCGGTCCAGTCGCACCAGAGGACCAAGTCCATGCCATGAAAAACAGCCCACACCATTACGGGCCATCACCAGCGAACAGTGCCTTGCTGACAGTTTGGGTCCATGGCTTCGTGGGGTCTGCGCCACCTCAACCCTACCATCAGCTCTTACCAACTGAAATCGTGACTCATCGGACCAGGCGACGGTTTTCCATTCATCTAGGGACCAACCGATATGCTCACGTGCCCACGAGAGTCGCTGCAAGCGATGTCGTTCTGTCAGTAAAGCACTCGAGTCGGTCTTCTGCTGGAATAGCCCAAGAAAGCCAAATTTCTCCCACAGTTCTAACAGACAAGTCCCTTGTACGTCCCACATTGATTTCTGCGGTTATTTGACGCAGTGTTGCTTGTCTGTTAGATTTTACGACTCTTTGCAGACGTCGCCGGTCTCGGTCGTTAAGTGCAGGCGGTCGACCACTGCGCTGTCCATGGTGGGATGTTATGCCTGAAATTTCATACTCTCGGCACACTCTTGACACAGTGGATCTGGGAATGTTGAATTTAATTCCCTAACGATTTCGAATGGCATGACCCATGCGTCTAGCTCAACTAACATTCCGCGTTCAAAGTCTGTTAATTCCGTCGTGCGGTCATCATCACGTCAAAACCTCTTCACATGAATAACTTGAATAAAAATGAATAACTTGAATAGCACTGCGCATTTATACCTGTTCTACGTGATGCTACTGCCATCTGAAAATTTGCATATTGCTATCCCATGACTTTTGTCACTTCAGTGTATTTCTGATTAAACACTTATCATCAAATAAGTAAATAAGTAAAAATTGTTTATAGCATAATAAAGTTGTCTGTTGATTAATAATTAATTCTAGAAATAACAGTTTCAATTTGAAAGATAGCACTTGGTTTTTGAAATTTTTTGTATTTTTTTTTTTTAAATATTCAATATCAGATATTTTACTAAAGTGTGTCTTTTTCAACAACTTCTTGTAATCAACTAGTTTTCTGACAGAGGTAAGGAGATTGAAAATGATAAACATAAATTAGAAAACACACCGTCTCAGCTTATAAAAGATTAAAATGCAAGGTTTATAAAAGATTATTATTAAATATGCGATAATCTTACAAATGTATATGCAATAACCTTTATTGTTGTTTAAGATTATTTTGGTTCAGGTAGTTATGACGCAAATTTAAGTCATCTTATATATATATATAACACCGCTATATTTTACTTTAATAAGGTATATATATATATCTTCTTCAGCAGCACAACAGCCCCATCATGGTCCAAAGCCGTTTGCCTACCTGTAGAAAAAAAATTAGAAATGCTCTACAAATGAAAAAATCAACTATAGGTTTTCAAACTAAATGTCTTCGATGATGACGCAAAGAATTTTAAATCCATCCAAATCTTCATATTCTAAGAAAATTCGAATACATCTAGACAAAAAAATTTAATAATTCAATTATCGTTTTTAATACAGAAAATAAAGGAACTTTTATTGTGGCGATGATGAAGATTATCTTAATTTTAAAATTCTCCTGAAAGGCAGCATATTTATAAGGCATTAGCTATAGTAAATTCGCTGATGATGTTCCGATCTAATGTCTTCTTAAGTCACAAAAAGAATCCTAATTCTTTCATCAATCCACATCCTCCTACTCAGTGAACTTTCAAAGACTTCTGGCCATCCATTTTGCCAATTATGTTCCATACGAAAAGGAATCTCTTCCAATACACAACTTATTTTTTTCCAAATTTCTCCGATATGTACAACCCTCTGTAAAACTCATATTTTCTCGAAAATTTTTAATATACCGGATGGAATGTGTCATAAATTGGGTCTGAGCCAGACATCTTTGTCCAAAAAAAAAAAAAAAAAAAGGAAGTTGTCCTGTTAAAGCCGTCGGGCAATTTTTTACTGTTCTGTGGCGCAAAGCGTCAAGGAACTTGCAAAGATATATCCATTCCGGCATTCTCAAAGAAAGTAATTTGAGATATAAATCGAAACACATTTGTTACTCATCATCTTCTGACATTTGATGTCTTTAGAGAAACGGGAGATTTATACGCGCAATTAAATGTGAACCTCCATTATTTTTTAAAGGAAATTTAAGAAAAAAAGCGTTTAGCCATAAATTCCAATTGTTTGGTTGGAAAGACAGTGATATTAAAAAAGTTAAATTTACCGAAGATTTCAAAGTGGATACAATGCTGTTGTGGTTAAATGCCAGTAAAGTGAGGCTGCAAAGACATTGTGTTATATTTTTGCAACAAACACAACAAAGGATTGATAGTGGCATGTTCTCTGCCTTTTAGCTAAGCTATTCGTTTCAATTATCTTTATGAGAAATTATCTTATGAGTGTCTGGGGTCTGTCTGAGTTTAAAAATGTATTTTTGTCAACTTTAAGTTTATTAAAAGAAATATGTTATCCCTCTATTGGCAAACTTTATTTTCCAACGTCATGAAATACTTGTTATAAAACAAAATGTAAATATATATAGGAATGCACATTTATAGCATTTAAACCAAGTTCTTGTAGTACTAGGTAAAATGTACTTATATTTATTTATTTCATGCTTCAAGCCAGCATTACTTCAAACCATAATTACTGCAAATTGCTTTTACAGAAATTTGCATATTATAAATTAAATGTTAACAGCATAAATCTTTTAAATAATAATTTTTATTACACAGACAATTTACAACAGATTTATAGACAGTTAAAAAAAAATTTCTTTAATATCGGAGACAATTTAATTCATTCTTTGAATACTAGTCATGTAAAACATTATTTCATGTTTATTTAAATTGCAATTTCGGGAGATAATTAATGTTTTTAGTCTAATTTTACAATAGTTATGTGTCGAAAATATTGTTTTAAAAATTAAAAATTGAAACTTAATAAGAAAGAAAATTAATAGTTGTGTTTAATAACAATTAAGACAGATGTGCTTCAGTATATTTGAAATTATTTCTACCTTTAATGAAATAAAACTAAACAGAGAAATACCTTCCCATGTATTTAACACTATCTGTTAATAATAAATGACATATCTTTCCAACAATTATTTCTTCTTTATAAATATATAGTGATGAAGAAGACTTGAAAGCAATCATAAATGAAAAATATTCCTCAAGCATCTATTGAATATTTATGTGCAACGAATTTTTTTTAATATTTGTCTTGCAGAATTATATTAATTATTACTAGAAATCAGGCATAGTTTTCCGGGAACTCTTGACATTTTCTAATTAAAAATTATACGCATTCTTACAAAAATTAAATTGATAGATAGTTCTCCTACTTTTCAACAAACTAGTATAGTTAAGTTAGTGAACTCATATTATTAAAGTTAAACGAAATTTTTAACAAAGGATTTTGTCCTTGTTAACGATATTATCTCATTTCATGGAAAATATTTATTAAAGACCATTCGGAAAATGCCTCATAGAGTAGAGATATATTAAAATATTTTATTTTTTGTTTAATTACGTAATTGAATTTCTTTTTTTGAAACTGTCATAATGGACCATTTATGATTAAACAGTTATCATCAAATAATTAAGGTAGAAGAGTATTTTACTGCATAATAAAATTGCTATTAAATTAACAATCAATATTATAAAGGAAACTTTCAATGACCGATTCTCAATGTCAGAACATTTTATTATTATTATTTATTTATATCCCTCTTCAGAAAAACGGTTTATGGTAAAAAAAAAAAAATATGCCACTTCCCATTCCGTTAAAAATAATAAAATGTTTTTGCGAACTTCAAAGAAAAAAAAAATTAAAAAAAAACTGGAATATCTTTCATAGGCACTTATAACCTTCCTTCCCCGGAGCAGTTGAATGCCTTAATCGAATTTCAAGTCGGCGGGCGTTTGGAGAAAGCAAAACTCTCATTCGAAAGTGTCACACGGTTGCAAAATGGATTCCGGGAATACTTGTTGACACAGTGCCTCAAATAGTCTCTTTTAAGAAGAAATATATCTCTCTAGACCTGCAAAGATGTGGGCACGTCTTCGTACGAATGACAACATCACTGCGGGCTCTTATTTCTATCGGATCTCGAAGGTAGATAGGGATAAAAACAACAGGATGAGTTTTCGAAGAGGATCTTTGGAAAATGTCGATTTGTCAATGCGTTGGAGCTCACGTTTTTTTACCGTTAAAATTTTGACTGCAGGTCATGTGTTGATGCGTTGATAGCTGTTGCTTGCCGTAAAAAATGGGTTTTACTTAGAAGATAACTTCATTTTTTATAGCAAATATGATTTAGAATTGATAAGAAAACATTATTATATCTGTCATGCAGATTATTAAGTAATATGTAGGCATTTAATGATAAAATATTATGGTGAAGAACATTTAAACATTAACTATTTTCGTAAAATACAGCATATTTTTAAATGCAATTAACACTGAAAATCAGCGGAGAGTGTTCAGATATAATATATTTGAGACGCTGAAAAAATATTTTTTTCCTTTTATCGATCCATGTCCTCGCCTTCTTTGAACATTCAAAGATTTTTATACATCGATTTGATCAATTCCAAAATATATTTTAATACAAAAGAAATGAAATAAGAACAATTAGTTAATTCAAACTTATTTTAGTGGCCGTAGGAAAATATATTATTTAATCTTTATCTTAAAAAGAACAATCCATAGATATAAAGTTCTTCTTCATCATTGGCCTAACAACCCTAAGGGCCAAGGCCGCTTTGCTAACTGGCAGATTTAAAGACTGGGGATGTTTCTTTTTTGTGGGGAAGGTTTAGCAGCCCTACGCTCCACAGTCATAACAAAGCTCGACCTATTGTTTAAAAAAGATTTAGAACCATTACAAACATCCGCGTCACAGACGGGACTCGAAATTGAAACCTGCGGCATCCATCACCAGACACTCGACCATCAAGCTCCATAGAAATATTCTACGCATCAAAAATCAGCTAGAGGTTTTCAAACAAAATATCTTCGATAATCACACAAATAATTTTAATTCTGTCCAGATCTTCACAATTTAAAAAAATTCAAATATTTTTTGACATAAAATTTAATAATTCAATTATTATTTTTAATAAAAAAAAGTAACATTTATTGTGGTGATGATGAGAATTATCTTAATTTGAAAAATTTTCCTAACTGGCACCATATTTCTAAGGGCATTTACTATAGAAATACAATTAAAGGTTTTCAGATTTAATATCTTCTCGAGTAATAAAAATAATCCCAATTCTTTTATCAACATATATCCTCCTACTCTGTGCGCTTTCAAAGACTTCTGGCCATCCATTTCGCCAATTAAGTTCTATACGAAAAGGAATCTTTTCCAATACCCAACTTATTTTTTTTTTCATATTTCTCTGATATGTATAGCCCTCTGTAAAATTCATATTTTCTTGAAAATTTTTCATACACCGGATGTAATGTGTCATAAACTGGGTCTGATCCAGACATCTTTTTCTACAAAAAGAAAAAGATTTAGGGAAGTTGTCCTGTTAAAGCCGTCGGGCAATATTTGACTGTTTTGTGGCGCAAAGCGTAAAGGAACTTGCAAAGATATATATATTCCGGCATTCTCAAAAAAAGGAAACTGAGATATAAATCGCAACACATTTCTTACTTATCTTCTTCTTTTGCTTTTAACTCATATTGCACTTCTGGTAATTGAATGCGTAAATCACCGATATTTGATGTCTTTAGAAAAACTGGAGATTTATACGCGCAATTAAATGTGGACTTACATTATTTTTAAGGGAAATTTAACAAAAAAAAAAAAAAAAAAAAGCTTTAGGCCATAAATTTCAATTGTTTGGTTGGAAAGATAGTGATATAAGAGAAAGTTTAAATTAACCGAAGATTTTAAATTGGATACAATGGTGTTGTTGTGCCCATGCCACAAAATAATTCCGCAAAGGCGTTGTGTTATGTTTCTGCAACAAACTCAACAAAGGATTGATAAGCAAAGTCATTCTTTTAGCAAAGCCATTCTTTTCAATTATCTTTATGAGAAATTATATTACGAGTGTCTATGTTCCGTATGTGTTTAAAAATGTATTTTTGTCAATTTAAGTTTATCAAAAGTAATAAGTTATCCCCACTGGTGAAATTTATTTTATACCGTTATGAAATACTTATGTTATAAAACAAAATTATGTATATATGTAAGGATACATATTTATAGCATTTAAACAATTTTATGTTGTTTTGGGTAAAATGTGTTGTTATTTATTCATTTCTGAAATTCATACCAGCTTTACTTTAAAACATAATTACTATAAATTATTTTTACTGAAAATTGCCTTTTGTAAATTAACAATTAGCAGCATAAGTCTTTCAAATATAAATTTTTATTACACAGGCGATTTACATTAGATTTATAGACAGTTAATAAAAATTTTCCTAAATATTGGAGACAATTTATTGCATTCTTTGAATACTGGTGATGTAAAATATTATGTCATGTTTATTTAAATTGTTAATTACCGTTTTCAATTTATTTTTTGTAATATTCTTGTGTCGAAAGCATTGTTTTAAAGATTAGAAAATTAAACTTAAAAAAAAAAGAAAATTAGTAGAAATATTCAATAATAATTAAAACAGATGTGCTTCAATATATTTGACTTTATTTCCATCTTTAATGAAGTAAAACCAAACAATGGAATCCCTTCGTATGTATTTAACACCATCTGTTAATTAAAAATAACATATATTTCCTATAATTCTTTTTCATAAATATACTGTGCTTCAGGAAGACTGAAAGCAATCATAAATGAAAAATATTCATCAAACATCTATTGAATATTTATCTGTAATGATTTTTTTTAATATTTGTCTCGCAAAATTCTATTAATTATTAATAGAAACCACGCATAGTTTTCTGAGAACTGTCGACATTTTCTAATTAGAAATTACACGCTTTCTGCTAAAAATATAATGATAGATCGTTCTCATACTTTTCAACAAGCTAGTATAGTTAAGATAGTTGACTCATATCATGAAATTTAAACGAATTTTTTAACAAACAGGTTTGTTCATGTTAATGATAAGATCTCCTTTCGTTTAAAATATTTATTAAAGATCATTCAGAAAATGCGTCATAGAGTAAATTTACAGTAAAATGCTTTATTTTTTGGTTTTATTACATAATGGAATTTCTTTTTTGAAACTGCATATTGAACCATCTGTGATTAAACATTTGTCATCAAACAAGTAAGAACAATTGTTTATAGTATGAAAAATTGTTTTTAGATGAATAATTAATTATAGAAAGCAAAAGTTAAATTTGGAAGATAGCATTTCGTTTTTGACAATTTTATGGGATTTTTTTGTAATATCCAATATCTAAAATTTTTCTAAATGTTTGTCCTTCTTGAACGACTCTGATATTGAAAATAATTCCTCGAACAGAGATAGAAATTTGAAATCGATAACAATAGATTAGAAAAAGCATCGTCTCAAGATCATGTAATGCTAAAATATAAGGTTTATAAAAGATTATACAAGGTCATTTAAAAATAACAACATATACATAAGTACTAACTTTCCCGTTGTTTGAGATTATACATGATATTTTTTAGAATTAGATATTTAAGTAAGCCTTATTAGCAAGCAGTCCTTATTTTTTGACGATGAAGAAAATCTTACATTAACTATTCCCTTCAAAACAACATATGTATAGTTAAGGTAAATATTCAAAATAGCCTAAGTTCTTCAGATTAAATATCTTCGAAAAGCATCAAAAGAATTTCAATTCATTATCTTTCCATATCTTACCATTCAAAGATATGTAAACATCAATTTTAACAAAAAATACTAAATTACAAAATTAGTATTTTCTGACCATAAGAAAAATAAGTTTTATTAAAGTTATAATGAAAAATACCAAACGTTAAATGTTTTCGCAAAACACACTCTATTTTTAAACGCAATTAGTATTGAAAATCAGCAAACGGTTTTCAGATGTAATATCTTTGAAATGTTTAACAAAGTATCTTTTCTATTATCGATTCATGTCCTTGCGTTCTTTAAACTGCCAAAGATATTTGCTATCTATATAGATAATCTATATATATATTCTATGCCTCAATTTTCTCAATTCCAAATTATTTTTTAACACAAAAGAAATAAAGTAATAACAGTTAGTTAATTAAATCTTATTTTTGTCTCCATGGGAGAACATATTATTTTAATCACTCTCTTAAAGAAGAATCCATAGAAGTACACTTCTTCTTCTACTTTTTCATTAACGTAACAGCCCCATGGGACAGGGCCATTCTGCCTACTGGCAGATTACGAGACCGAAGATGTTTTTTTTTTACATGATGGAAGGAGGGGGTGGGGGAGTTGTCAGCCCTACACCCTATAGTCATCATATCAGACAAGGGCCTATGACTTAAAGTGGATTGCGAACCACTACAAACATCCATATCACAACCCGAACTCGAATACGAAATTTGCAGCAAAGAGAGGCAGAGCCTCGACCATCAAGCTCTGTAGAAATGCTCACAAAACAAAAATAAGCTATAAGGTTCTAAACAAAATGTTTTTGATACTCATAGAAATAATTTTAAAACCTTCCAGATTACTTCACGATCTCTTAAAATTCAAATATCTCTGGGCGAAAAATTTCATAAAAATTCTGACAAAAAAAATTATAATTATAATTTTTTTAAATTTTCCCAAAATGCAACATATTTATAAAGGCTTTCACAGTAAAAAACCAACTGAAAGTTTTCAGATTTAATGTATTTCACAGTCATAAAAGGAATCCTAATTCTTTTATCAATCCATATCCTCCTAATCTGTGAACTTTCAAAGACTTCTGGCCATCCATTTCGCCAATTAAGTTCCATACGAAAAGAAATCTTTTCCAATACTAAATTTTTTTTTTCGAATTTCTCCGATATGTACAGCCCTCTGTAAAACTCATATTTTCTCGAAAATTTTTAATACACCGGATGTAATATGTCACAAATTGGGTCTGAGCCAGACATCTTTTTTTACGAAAAGAAAGATCTAAGGAGGTTGTCCGGTTAAAGCCGTCGGGCCATTTTTGACTGTTCTCACGCGCAAATCGTCAAGGAACTTGCAAAGATATATCCATTTCAGCGTTCTCAAAAAAAGGAATCTGAGATATAAATCGCAACACATTTCTTACTTATCTTCTTCTTTTGCTTTTAACTCCTATTGCACTTCTGGTGACTGAATGCGTAAATCACTGATATTTGATGTCTTTAGAAAAACTGGAGATTTATAAGCGCAATTAAATGTGGACCTCCATTATTTTTTAAAGGGAATTTAAGAAAAAAAACTTTAGGCCATGAATTCCAATTGTTTGGTTGGAAAGACTGTGACATAGAAAAAGGTTAAATTAACCCCAGATTTTAAAGTGGACACGATGCTGTTGTCTTGTCCATGCCTCAAAATAAGGCTACAAAGACGTTGCATTATAGTTTTGCAACGGGAAAAAATAAATGCATTAAAGGAAATTTAAGAAGAAAAAAAAGTTTCAGGCCATAAATTCCAATTGTTTGGTTATGAAGACAGTGATGATATAAAAAAATGTTTAAATTAACCGAGGATTTAAAAATGGATACAATGCTGTTGTCTTGTCCATGCCTCAAAATAAGGCGTCAAAGACATTGTGTTATAATTTACAACAAACACAACAAAGGATTGATGGTGGTATTTTCTCTGCCTTTTAGCAAAGCCATTCTTTTCAATTATCTTTATGAGAAATTATCTTATGAGTGTCTGGGGTCTGTCTCAGTTTAAAAATGTATTTTGTCAATATTAGGTTTATTAAAAAAATATGTTATCCCCAATGGCAAAATTTATTTTATTTCGTTATGAAATACTTATGTTATAAAACAATATATATCTATGTATAAGAATACATATTTACAGCATTTAAACCATGTTGCCATTGTTTTCCTTAAAAAGTATTTATATTTATTGATGTCAGAACTTCGCACCGGCATTACTTCAAAGCATATTTACTGTAAATAATTTGTACTGAAAATTGCATCTTATAAATTAATAGTTAACAGCATAAATCTTTCAAATAATAATTTTTATTACACAAACAATTTACAACAGATTTATAGACAGTTAATAAAAATTTTGTTAGTATTAGAGACAATTTAATGCATTCTTTGTATACCGGTGATGCAAAATATCTCTTTATGTTCATTTAAATTGTAATTTCGTGAGATAATTACTGATTTCAATTTTTTTTTTGACATTTATGTGTTGAAGACGTTGGTTTAAACATTAAGATATTAAACTAAAAAATAATGAAAAATAATAGATGTGTTTAATAATAATTAAGACAGATGTGCTTCAATATATCTGAATTTAGTTCTACATTTAATGAAGTAAAACAAAACAGTGGAATTCCTTTGCTTGTATTTAACAATATTAAATAATACTAAATAACATTTATTTCACATAATTCTTTCTTTTTCAACAATATATAGTGATTCATGAAGAATGAAGACTTACAGAAGATTGAAATCAGTCATAAAGGAAAAATAATCATCAAACATCTATTGAATATTTATGTGTAATGAATTTTGTTTAATATTTGTTTTGCAAAATTATATTAATTTTTAACAGAAACATAGCATAGTTTTCAGGGAACTGTTGCCATTTTCTAATTAGAAATTATATCCTTTTTGCCGAAAATGTAATGATAGATGATTCTCCTACTGTTCGACAAGTTAGTATAGTTAAGATAGTTAACTCAAATCATTGAAGTTAAACGAAATTTTTAACAAAGAGGTTTGTTCATCTACACAATAAGATCTTTTTTCATGGAAAATATTTATTAAAGATCATTGAGAAAATGCATCAGAGAGCAGAGTTTTATTAAAATATTTTGGTTTAATTACGTCATTGAATTTTTTCTTAAACTGCGTATTGAACCATTTATGATTACACACATATCATCAAATAATTGAGTAAGAAGAGTTCTGTATTTCATACCAAAATTGTTCTAGATTAAAAATCAATTCTAGAAAGAAAAATTCCAATTTTTCTAAATTGGAATTTTTACTTCTAGAATTAATAGCACTTCGTTTTTGGCTATTTTTGTGGGAATGTTTTTGCACCGTTTTGAAAAATATTCAATGTCAGTAATTTTAATAAATATTTGTCTTTCTTCAACGATTCTTATAAACAAAATAATTGCTGCAACAGAGATAGAAGTTTGAAAAAGATAACAATAGATTAGAAAAGAAAAATCGTCCCACGATCATGAAAGGTGTAAATATAAGGCTTATAAAAGATTATAGAAGCTCAACTAAAAATGATAACATTACAGATGTACAAGCAATAACATTCCTTTGTTTGAGATTGTATTTGGATTTTTTTAGAATTAGATATTTATGAATCAAATGTAATCCTTATTAGCAACAGTCCTTATTTTTATGAAGATGTCGAATATATATCTTTAAGCATTCCCTTCAAAATTACATATGTATAGTCAAGTTAAATATTGAAAACAGCTGAAAGTTTTCAGATTAAATATCTTCGAAAAGCATTAAAAGAATTTTAATTCATTAACCTTCCATATCTTACCATTCAATGATTTCTGGACATAAGTTTAAAAAAACATTTAGTTGCAAATTTCATATTTTCAATAAAAAAAAAAATTTTAATTTTATTATAATTATGATGAAGAGCATCTAAACATAAAATATTTTCGAAAAATCAAGCATATTAGTATTGAACATCAGCAGAGGGTTTTCAATTTCAATATCTTTGAGACGTTTAAAAAAGAATCTTTCTTTTTATCGATCCATATCCTCGTTTTTCTATGAACTTTAAATATTTTTGTACATCCATTTGATCAATTCAAAAATATTTTTTTATAATAAAGAAAAATTATAAATAAAATAAACAATAAAAATTAGCTAAATCAATTTTGGGGCCTGACGGACCAGTGAATAACTCTCTGCCGGTCGGTGCTACAAGGTGTGAATCCTAGCTGTACCATGGATGTCTGTAGTGGTTCGAAATCCAATTTATACAGGAGGTCCTGGTCTAATATGTTTGTAGAGCATTGATCGTAAGACTGGTCAGCTATAGGTTTTCAGACTAAATGTCTGATAATCATACAAAGAATTGAATTTTAATTATATCCAGATGTTCATAATCAAAGAAAATTCAAATACTTCTAGACATAAAAAGTAATAATTCAATAAAGAGGTTCAATACTGCAAAAAAACTTTTATTATGGTGACGATGAAGATTGTACAAGTTATAGAAATAAAATTTAACAATTCAGTTACTATTTTTAATACAGAAATAAATTTTATTGTGGTGGAGATGAAGATCATCTTAATTATTAAAAATTCTCATATAAAGCCGCATATTTATAAATGCAGTCACTATAGAAAACCAGTTGAAGGTTTTCAGATTTAATGTCATCTCGAACCAAGAAAAGAATCCTAATTCTTTTATCAATCCATATCCTAATACTCTGTGAACTTTCAAAGACTTCTGGTCATCCATTTCGCCAATTAAGTTACATACGAAAAGGAATCTTTTCCAATACACAACTTTTTTTTTCCATATTTATCTGATACGCACAGCCCTCTGTAAAACTCATATTTTCTAGAAAATTTTTAATACACCGGATGTAATGTGTCATAAATTGGGTCTGAGCCAGACATCTTTTTCCAAAAAAGAAAAATATATAAGGAAGTTGTCCTGATAAAGCCGTCGGGCAATTTTTGACTGTTCTGTGGTGCGAAGCGTCAAGGACCTTGCAAAGATATATCCATTTCAGCGTTCTCAAAAAAAGGGAATCTGAGATATAAATCGCTACACATTTCTTACTTATCTTCTTCTTTTGCTTTTAACTCATATTACACTTCTAGTGACTGAATGTGTAAATCACCGACATTTGATGTCTTTAGAAAAACTGGAGATTTATATGCGCAATTAAACGTAGACCTATATTCCATTATTTTTTGAAAGAAATTTAAGAAAAAAAATGCTTTAGGCCATAAATTCCAACTGTTTGGTTGGAAAGACAGTGGTATAAAAAAAAGTTTAAATTAACCGAAGATTTTATTGTGGACACAATGCTGTTGTTGTTTTGTCCATGTCACAAAATAGGCTTTAAAGACATTTTTTTATATTTTGCAACAAACACAACAAAGGGATGGATAGTGGCATTTTCTCTGCCTTTTTTTAGTAGAGCCATTCTTTTCAATTATCTTTATGAGAAATTAACTTATGAGTGTCTGGAGTCTGTCTCAGTCTAAAAATATAATTTTGTCAACATTAAGTATATTAAAAAATATGTTATCCCCCCCTGACAAAATTTATTTTATATCATGAAATACTTATGTTGTAAAACAATATAAAGTAGAGAGAGAAAAAATATAAATATAATATAGAGACAGAAAAAAGAATATACATTTATAGCATTTAAACCATGTTGTTGTTGTCACATCAACATTGCTTCAAATCGTAATTACTTTAAAACATTTTACTGAAATTTGCATTTTATAAATTAACAGTTAACAGCATAAATCTATCAAATATGAATATTTATTACACAGACAATTTAAAGTAGATTATAGATTGTTACAGACAATTAAATGCATTCTTTGAATAATGGTGATATGAATAATTATTTCATGTCTATTTAAATTGCAATTTCGTGAGAGAATTTGTGTTTTAAATCTATTTTTATCACTTTTATGTGTTGAAGACGTTGTTTTAAACACTAAAAAACTAAACTTAATAAGAAAGAAAAATAAAATATGTGTTTAATAGTAATTAATACAGATGTGCTTCAATATATTTGAATTTATCTCTACCATTAATGAAGTAAAACCAAACAGTGGAATATTTTGCATGTATTTAACAACATTTGTTAATAACAAATAACATATCTTTCCTATATTTCTTTCTTTTCCATAAATATAAACTGATTTCCAAAGACTGAAGTCTGACAAGACTGAAAGCAATCATAAATGAAAAATATTCATCAAACATCTATTGAATATTTATGTGGAATTGATTTTTTTAAAATATTTATCTTACAAAATTATATTAATTACAACTGGAAACCACACATAGTTATCTGGGAACTGTTGACATTTTCTAATTAGAAATTATACGCCTTCTGCCAAAAATATAATGATAGATGATTTTCCTACTTTTCAACAAGCTGGTATAGTTAAGATAGTTAGCTCATATCATTACAGTTAAACGAAATTTTTAACAAAGAGTTTTGTCCTCGTTAACGTTATCTCTTTTAATAGAAAATATTTATTAAAGATCATGCAGAAAATGCATCAGAGAGTTGTTATATTAAAATATTTAATTATGTAATTGAATTTTTTCTGAAACTGCATATTGAACATTTATGATAAAATACTTATCATCAAATAAATAAATTATTATTATTGCTTAATGCATAAAAGATTGGTTTTTGTTTAACAATTAATTTTAGAAAAAAATATTTCAATTTGGAAGATAGTACTTCGTTTCTGAAATATTTTGTGGTATTTTGTTTTCTTTTTTTTTATAAAACATTCAATATTTAAAATGTTATTACAAGTGTATCTATGGCCTGATGGCCGAGTGGCTAGCACTCTGGCGCTCGGTACTACATGTTTCGGGTGCGAGTCCCGACAGTGCCATGGATGTTTGTAATGGTTAGGAAATCTACTTTAAAACATAGGTCCCGGTCTAACGGGATCTTATAGCGTTGTGGGGTAGTGTTACTCATACGTAGCATATCTTCAGCTACATGTTCTCCCTGGGTAGTACTATATGAGTAACAGTGGTGCAGCCGTTGCTTATGACACAAATATAACTGTCTTGTATTGCCAGCTGCATTAGAAATTAAAAGTGTAATTTTCTTCAACGATTCTTATATTCAAATTTTTCCAACAGAGATAGAAGTTTAAAAAATATAACTACTGATTAGTAAACACATCGTCCCAAGATCATGAAAGGTTAAAATATGAAATTTATAAAAGATTATAAACGGTCATTTAAAAATGATAAAAATACAGATATAAACTTTGTCGTTGTTTGAGATTATACACTGAAGTGACAAAAGTCATGGGATACCTCTTAATATCGTGTCGGCCCTAGTTTCGCCCGGCGAAGTGCAGCAACTCGACGTGGCATGGACTCAACAAGTCGTTGGAAGTCTTCTACAGGAATATTGAGCCATGCTGTCTCGATAGACGTCCATAATTGTGAAAGCATTGATGGTGCAGGATTTTGGGCGCGAACAGACCTCTCCATGATGTCTCATAAATGCTCGATGGGATTTATGTCGGGCGATCTAGGTGGCCAGATCATTCGTTGGAATTGTCCAGAATGTTCTTCAAACCAATCGCGAACAGTTGTGGCCCGGTTACATGGCGCATTGTCATCCATAAAAATCCCATCGTTGTTGGGGTACATGAAATCCATGAATGGCTGCATGATCTCCAAGTAGCTAGTCGCACCAGAGGACCAAGTCCATTATTGAACAGTGCCTTGCTGACAGTTTGGTTCCATGGCTTCGTGGGGTCTGCGGCACACTCGAACCCTACCATCAGCTCTTACCAACTGAAATCGTGAAACCAGGCCACGGTTTTCCATTCATCTAGGGACCAACCGATATGCTCACGTGCCCACGAGTCGCTGCAATGTCGTTCAGTCAGTAAAGGCACTCGAGTCGGTCTTCTGCTGGAATAAAGAAAGCCAATTTCTCCGCACAGTTCTAACAGACAAGTCCCTTGTACGTCCCACATTGTTTTCTGCGGTTAACGCACTGTTGCTTGTCTGTTAGAATTTACGACTGCAGATGTCCATGGTGGGATGTTATGCCTGAAATTTCATACTCTCGGCACACTCTTGAAAGTGGATCTGGGAATGTTGAATTCCTAACGATTTCCGAAATGGCATGACCCATGCGTCTAGCTCGAGCTAACATTCCGCATTCAAAGTCTGTTAATTCCCGTCGTTCATCATCACGTCAAAACCTTTGAACAGAAAATGAAAGCTCTGCGAAAACTGCGCATTTATACCTGTTCTACGCGATGCTACTGCCATCTGAAAATTTGCATATTGCTATCCCACGACTTTTGTCACTTCAGTGTATTTGGAGTTTTTTAGAATTAGATATTTATGGAGCAAATGTAAGCTTCATTAACAAACAGTCCTAATTTTTGTGATGATGAAAAATATCTTACTTTAATTATTCCCTTCAAAACAACGTATGTGTAGTTATGTTAAATATGGAAAACAGCTGAATGTTTTCAGATTAAAGATCTTTGAAAACATTAAATGAACTTTAATTCATTATGCATTCATGTCTTGTCTTTCAAACACTTCTAACCATATTATTAGAATATATTATTTTAATCATCCTTTTAAAGAACAATCCATAGAAGTACACTTCTTCTTCAACTTTTTCATTGCCGTAACATCCCCATGAGAAAGGGCCATTCTGACAACTTTCAGATTTTGAGACTGGAGATGATTTCCTTTTTACACGAGTGGGGAGTTGTCTGTACTACACTCTACAGTCATCATATTAGATTGGTATTTATGGCTTAAAGTGGATTACACACCACCACAAACATCCATGTCTCAACCAGAACTCGAACAGGAAACCTGTTTCACCAAATGGTAGAGGCGCTAGTCCCTCGGCCATCAAGTTCTATACAAATATTCTACAAATCAAAAATCCTCTATATATTTTTGTCAAACTAAATTTCTTCGATAATCAAAAATTTTGAATTCCATCCAGATCTTCACAGACTAAGAAAAATAAAAATATTTCTAAACATAAAATTTAATAATTCAATTAATATTTTTAATTCCGGGAAAAAAAACGTTATTTGCGGTGACGATGAATACTTTCATAATTTAAAAAATTCTCCTAAATGCAATATATTTATAAAAGCATTCACTGTAGAAAACCAGTTGAAGGTTTTCAGATTTAATGTCTTAACGTGTCATAAAAAGAATCCTAATTCTTTTATCAATCCACATCCCTCTACTCTGGAACTTTCAAAGACTTCTGGAAAACCATTTCGCCAATTAAGTTTCATACGAAAAGGAATCTTTTCCAACACCCAACTTTTTCTTTATTTTATATTTCTGCGATATGTACAGCCCTCTGTGAAACTCATATTCTCTCGAAAATCTGTAATACACCGGAAGTAATATGTCACAAATTGGGTCTGAGCCAGACATCTTTTTCTACAAAAAGAAAGATCTATGGAGGTTGACCTGTTGAAGCCGTCGGGCAATTTTTGACTGTTCTCTGGCGCAAAGCGTCAATGAACTTGCAAAGATATATCCATTTAGGCGTTCTCAAAAAAAGGAATCTGAGATATAAATCGCAACACATTTCTTACTTATCATCTTCTTTTGCTTTTAACTCATATTGCACTTCTGATGACTGAATGCGTAAATCACCGATATTTGATGTCTTTAGAAAAACTGGAGATTTATACGCACAATTAAATGCGGACCTCCATTATATTTTAAAGGGAATTTAAAAAAAAAAAAAAAAAAAAAAAGCTTTTGGCCATAAATTGCAATTGTTTGGTTCGAAAGACAGTGATATAGAAAAAAAGTTAAAATTATCCGAGATTTTTATGGTGGATACAATGCCGTTGTTGTGTCCATGCCACAAAATAAGGCCCAAAGACATTGTGTTATATTTTTGCAACAAACACAACAAAGGATTGATAGTGGCCTTTTACCTGCCATTTAGCAAAGCCATTCTTTTCAATTATCTTGATGAGAAATTATCTTATGAGCGTCTGGGGTCTGTCTGAGTTTAAAAATGTATTTTTGTCAACATCAAGTTTATTAAAAGAAATTTGTTATCCCACTGGTGAAATTTATTTTATAACATCATGAAATACTTATTTCATAAAACATTATATATATATATATATATATATTTAGGAACACACATTTATAGCATTTAAATCATGTTATTGTTATTTTAGGTAAAATGCATTAATATTTATTTATTTCTGAACATCGCACCAGCATTACTTCAAAGCATAATTACTGTAAATTATTTTTACTGAAAATTGCATCTTATAATTTAACAGTTAACAGCACAAATCTTTCAAATATTAATTTTTATTGCACAGGCAATTTACAACACAGTTATAGAAAGCTAATAAAGTTTTTCCTTAATATAAGAGACAATTTAATGCATTCTTTGGATACTGGTGATGTAAAATATTATTTCATGTTTATTTAAATCACAATTTCGCGAAATAATTACGGTTTTCATTTTATTTTTTATCACATTTATGTGTTGAAGACCTTGTTTTAAACATTAAAGAATTAAATTTAATAAGAAAGAAAATTAATTTGTGTGTTTAATAATAATTAAGATAACTGTACCTCAATATATTTTAATTTAGTTCTATCTCTAATGGAGAAAACAAAAACAATGGAATTCCTTCGCATGTATTTAATTTCATCTGTTAATAATAAATAACATATGTTTCCTATAATTCTTTCTCTTTCATAAATATTGAGATTCGGGAAGACTGAAAGCAAATCTTAAATGAAAAATATTCATCAAACATCTATTGAATATTTAGGTGTAATGAATTTTTTTTTAATATTTGTCTTGCAAAATTACATTAATTATTACCGGAAACCACGCATAGGTTTCTGGGAACTGTTGGCATTTTTTAATTAGAAATGATACGCTTTCTGCAAAAAATGTAATGATAGAGGGTTCTCCTACTTTGCAACAAGCTAGTATAGTTAAGATAGTTAAATGATATGGTTAAAGTTAAATGAAATTTTAAACAAAGATGTTTGTTCTTGTTAACGATAACATCTTCTTTCGTGGAAAATATTTATGAAAGATCATTCAAAAAATGCAGGAGAGAGTAGAATTATATTAAGATGTTTTATGTTTAGTTTAATTATGTAAATGATTCTATCTGAAACTGTATATTGCACCATTTATAGTTAATACTATCATTTATAGTTACTTATCATCAAATAAGTAAGTTAGAAGAATAAATTTTAGATTTATAATCAATTCCAGAAAGAAAATTCCTATTTCAAAGATAGCATTTGGTTTTTGAAAAAAAAAAATTTTTTTTTTGAAACTTTATAATGAACGATGAAATAAATAACATTCTTTATTTTTATGACGATGAAGAATATCTAATTTTAATTATTCCCATCAAAAAAATATATGTATAGTAAAGTTAAATATTGAAAACAGCTGAAAGTTTTCAAAGGAAATTCTTTAGATATGCATTAAAAGATTTTTAATTCTTTATCCTTTTATATCTTATCATTCAAAAATTCTAAACATCAATTTTAATAAAAATTTCAGTTACAAAATTAATATATTTTAATTATAAAATGTTAAAAAGGGCCTGATGGGGCCATAGATACTTGATGTGGTTCGGAATCCAATTAAACGGTAGGTCGTTGTAGAGCGTGGTGTGAAGGGCTGACAACCCATACCCTGTCTCAAAATCTACTAGTAGGCAAACGACTCTCTAATCTTGACTTTGGCCAACTATGTGGCTGCTGCTCCAATAATGAAGAAGAAAAGATTAAAAATTTTATTATAGTTACGATGAATAATATCTAAACATTAAATATTTTTAAAAAATACAGCATATTTTTAAATATGATTAGTATTGAAAATCAGCCGATGGCTTAGAGATTTTAATATCTTTGAGACTCTTTAAAAGAATCGTTTCTTTCAACGACGCATTTCCTTATTTTCTTTGAACTTTCAAAGATTTCTATATATCCATTTGATCAATTCCCAAATATTTTTCCTAATATAAAAAATTATAAATAAAATAAATAATGACAATTTGTAAATTAAATTTAACTATTAATTAATTCAATTCAACAATTAGTTTAATCAATTCAACTATTAATTAATTCAATTCAACAGTTAGTTAATTAAATTTGAATATTAATTAATTCAATTCAACAATTAGTTAATTCGATTCAGCTATTAGTTAATTAAATTCTTAAGGCCTGATAGACGAATGACTAACTCTCTGGTGTTCGGTGCCCAGGGTTCGAATTCTGGCAGTGCCATGGATATATGTAGTGGTTAGAAATTAACTTTAAGCCATTGAACCCTGTCTAACTTGAATATGAACACATACACAAAATATAATAATAACAAAGTAAAATTTTCAAAATAACAATTACAACCTTTATCTTAAAGAACATCTCTACAAATCAAAAATCAACTATATTTTTTCAAACAAAATGTCTTCTGTCTACTAATCCTACAAAGAATTTTAATTTCTTGAAGTACTTAATCAAAAATTAAAATGCGTCACTATATAAAGTTTAATAATTTAATTATAATTTTTAGTAAAGAAACAAAAAATTTTATTGAGTTGACGATGAGATTATCATAATTTTTAACATTTTCTTCAAATGCAATATATTTATAAAGACGTTCACCATAGAATGTCATCTGAAGTATTTCACATTTAATGTCTTGAAGTCCTAAAAAGAATCCTAATTCTTTCATCAATCCATATCCTCCTACTCTGTTAACTTTCAAAGACTTCTGGCCATCCAATTCGCCAATTAAGTTCCATACGAAAGGGAATCTTTTCCAATACACAACTTGATGGGTTTTTTTTCATATTTCTCCGATATGTACAACCCTCAGTAAAACCCATATTTTCTCGAACATTTTTAATACACCGGATGTAATATATCACAAATTGGGTCTGAGCCAGACATCTTTTTCTACAAGAAGAAAGATTTAAGAAGGAGGTTGTCCTGTTAACGCCGTGGGGCAATTTTTGACTGTTCTCTGGCGCAAAGCGTCAAGGAACTTGCAAAGATATATCCATTTCAGAGTTCTCAAAAAAAGGAATGCGAAATATAAATCGCAACACATTTCTTACTTAGCTTCTTCTTTTGCTGTTAACTCATATTGCACTTCTAGTGACTGAATGTATAAATCACCGACATTTGATGTCTTTAGAAAAACTGGACATTTATACGCGCAATTAAACGTAGATCTCCATTATATTTTGAAAAAAATTTAAGAAAAAAAAGCTTTAGGCCATAAATTCCAATTGTTTGGTTGGAAAGGTTGGTTTGGTTGATATAAAAAAAGTTTAAATTAACCGAAGATTTTAAAGTGGATACAATGCTGTTGTTGTTGTGTAAATGCCATAAAATAAGGCTGCAAAAACATTGTGTTATATTTTTGCAACAAATACAACAAAGGATTGATAGTGGCATTTTCTCTTCCTTTTAGAAAAGCCATTATTTTCAATTAACTTTATAAGAAATTATCTTATGAGTGTTTGGGTTCTGTCTGAGTTTAAAAATGTATATTTGCCAACGTTAAGTTTATTAAAAGAAATTTTTTATCCACCACTGGCAAATTTTATTTTGTAATATCATGAAATACTTATGCTATAAAACATTACATATATAATTAAGAATACTCATTTATAGAATTTAAACCATTATATGTTGTTTTAGGTGAAATGCATTTATATTTATTTATTTCGGAATTTCGCACCAGCATTACTTCAAAAATAATTACTGCAAATTATTTTTACTGAAAATTGCATCTTATAAATTAACAGTTAACAGCATAAGTCTTTTTCAAATCTTTTCAAATGTGAATCCTAATTCTTTTATCAATCCATATTTCGCTACTCTGTGAACTTTCAAAGACTTCTGGCCCTCCATTTCGCCAATTAAGTTCCATACGAAAAGGAATCTTTTCCAATACCCAACCATTTTTTTTCTCGAAAATATTTAATACACCAGATGTAATATGTCACAAATTGGGTCTGAGCCAGACACCTTTTTCTACAAAAAGAAAGATCTAAGGAGGTTGTTCTGTTAACGCCGTCGGGCAATTTTTGACTGTTCTCGGGCGAAAGCGTCAAGAAACTTGCAAATATATATCCATTTCAGAGTTCTCAAAAAATGGAATCTCAGATATAAATCGCAACACATTTCTTACTTATCTTCTTCTTTTGCTTTTAACACATATTGCACTTCTAGCGACTGAATGCGTAAATCACTGATATTTGATGTCTTTTGTAAAACTGGTGATTTATAAGTGCAATTAAATGTGGACCTCCATTATTTTTTAAAGGAAATTTAAGAAAAAAAAGCTTTAGGCCATAAATTTCAATTGTTTGGTTGGAAAGACACTGATATATAAAAAGGTTAAATTAACCGAATATTTTAAAGTGGGCACATTGCTGTTGTCGTGTCCATGCCTGAAAATAAGGCTCCAAAGACATTGTGTTATATTTTTATAACAAACACAACAAAGGATTGATAGCGGCATTTTCTCTGCCTCTTAGCAAAGTCATTCTTTTCAATTATCTTTATGAGAAATTATTTTATTTGTGTCTTTGGTCTGTCTGAGTTTAAAAATGGGGTTTTGTCAATATTAAGTTTATTAAAAGAAATATGTTATTCCCACTGGAAAAATTTATTTTATAACATCATGAAATACTTATCTTTTAAAACATATATATAAGAATACACATTTATAGCATTTAAATCATGTTCTTGTTGTTTAAGGTAAAATGAATTTACATTATTTATTTATTTCTGAACTTCATACCTGCATTATTTCAAAGCATAATTAATATAAATTATTTTTACTGAAAATAGCATCTTATGAATTAAAAGGTAATAGCATAAATCTTTCAAATATTAATTATTATTACACAGACAATTAACAGTAGATTTATAGACAGTTAATAAAAATTTTCCTTAATATTGGAGAGAATTTAATGCAATCTTTCAGTACTGTGATGTAAAATATTATTTCTTGTTATTTAAATTACAATTTCGTGAGATACTTACTGTGTTCAGTTTATTTTTTATAACATTCTTGTGACGAGAGCATTGTTTTGGACATTAGAAAATTATATTTAATAAGAAAGAAAATTAATAGATATATTTAATAATAATTAAAACAGAAGTGCTTCAATATATTTGATTTTATGTCTATCTTTAAAACCAAACAGTGGAACATAACAGTGGTATTTCAGACCATCTGTTAATTATAAATAACATATGTTTCCTATAATTCTTTCTTTTCATAAATATACAGTGACTCAGGAAGATTGAAGACTTTGCAAAGACTTAAAGCAATCGTAATTGAAAAATATTCATCAAACATCTATAGATTATTTAGGCGTGATGCATTTTTTTAAATATTTGTTTTGCAAAATTATATTAGTTATTACTAGAAACCACTCATAGTTTTCAGGGAACTGTTGACATTTTCTGATTAGAAATTATACGCTTTCTGCCAAAAATATAATGATAGATGGTTCTCCTACTTTTCAACAAGCTAGCATAGTTAAGATAGTTAACTCATACCGTTAAAGGTAAACAATATTTTTTAACAAAGTTAAGGTTTGTTCTTGTTAACGGCACTATCTCCTTTCATAGAGAATATTTATTAAAGATGATTCAGAAAATTCAGCAGCGAGTAGGGTTCTATTAAAATATTTTATTTTTGGTTAAATTACTTGATTTTTTTCTGAAATTGCATATTGAACCATTTATGATTAAACACTAATCATCAAATAAGTGTGTTAGAAGAATTGTTTATTTCATAATAAATTGGTTTTTAGGTTAATAATCAATTCTAGAAAGAAAAATTTCAATTTGGAAGATAACATTTCGTTTTGCATAATTCAGTTAAATATTTTCAGAAAATGCATTAGAGAATAGAGTTATACTAGGGTAACTCTGAAATTTTGAAGACAGTGGCAGACGACAAACACAGGAAAAAAAATATTCTTTAAATTTGTAAATTTGAACTCTTTTATAACCGCAGACGATAATTTGTGGCAACAATTGCAATTTAGCTGTCTTAGAATACATTTTGGAAGAAAGTAAAATGGAATTGACGCAAGAGCATGATCGCGATGTGATTTTCTATGATTTTAAAGTGGGGTTAAATGAAGAAGAATGATTTCAAGGTGTACAACTAGCATATGAAGATGAAGCTCCATTTCGTGCTACTGTATTTAAATGATTTACAGAATTTCGTAGAGGTCGAAATTCTCTGCTGGATCAGGAAAACACAGGAAGAGCTTCATCAGCTTTAGTTCCTGAAAATCTGTCGGCCATACGAAAAATGTTAGTCAATAATAATTGCTGCACTTACCAAATGATACAGAATAAACTTAACATTGTATCCGCAGCTATATATAGAATTATTCATGAAGAATTGCATATGAAAATATTAGTTTGTCTTTGGGTCCCACATAATTTAATAGAACACCAAACAACGGAGCGTGTCAGAATCTGCAAAGAAAACAATAAATTACTTAACGATGGTGGATACCACCTTATTTCTAAAATTATAGCTGGTGATAAAACTTGCATACCGTTTTTTGACTTTCCAACACGACAAGAAAGTAAAGTATGGGTCTTTGAATTTGACCCCAAACCAACAATGGTGAAAAGACAACGGGCAATGAAAAATGTAATGTATGCCGTTTTCTTCAGAAGTACGGGATTGGTCAAAGCCATCAAGCTGGGGGGACAGAAGACAGTCACAGCTAACTGGTACACCACTAAGGGTCTTCCAGAAAATCTTTAAGAAGTGAATGTAAGGGACCTCATGCTTCTCCATGATAATGCATCTTCTCATACAGCAAGATTGACAGTCGAATTTCTGAAACAAAAACACATCAAAGTCATATAACATCCACCCTATTCCTCTGATCTTGCTATGTGTGACTTTTGGTTGTTTTTAAATCTCAAAAAATTTACGTGGTCTCCGTTTTCTTTCCGAAGACGACATTGATGAGGTTCTAAAAGCATATTTTTCATCAATTCCAAGAAATGGATGGCGTGAAGCATTTAATCTTCGGAAAAATCGTCTGCAAAAGTGCATTGATGTTGGAGGGGACTCCTTTGAACACTCTTAAAATTTGGTAAGTTAAACTTGTACCATTTAGCCGTATCTCAAAAATTTCAGAGTGACTCTCGTATTAAAATGCTTCATTTTTTGTTTAATTACGTATTTGATTTTTTTCTAAATATTGCATATATATTTATATGCATATTGAACCATTTATTTTGAAACACGTATCATCCAATAAGTAAGTTAGAAGAATTGTTTTAGATTCGTTAGTTATGATAGCATTTACATAGTTATGAAGCAAATGTAAGGCTGATTAGCAAACAGTCCTTATTTTTGTGATGATGAACAGTATCTTACTCGTACTTTAATTATTCTCTTCAGAACAATATATGTATAGTAAAGTTAAATATTGAAAACAGCAGAAGTTTTTCAGAATAAATGTCTTCGAAAAGCATTAAAAGAATTTTGATTCTTTATCTTTTCATATCCTACCATTCATAAACTTCTAGACATCAATTTTAACAAAAATTTCAATTACAAAATTAATATTTCCAAATCATAAAAAAATTTATGATACACTACTGGCCATTAAAATTGCTACACCAGGAAGAAATACAGATAACAAAATGATATTTATTTGACAAATATATAATACTGGAAATAACAACTGATTAAATTTTCAAGAAATTTAGGTGCTGAGGAGTCAGTACCTAGAACAACCACCTTTGGCAGTAATAACAGCACTTATACGCCTGGGCATTGAGACAAACAGAGATTGGACAGAATGTGCAGATACAGATGCCCATGCAGCTTTAACACGATGCCACAGCTCATCAACCGTAGGGACTGGCGTACTATATGGATTGTTTTATATAGTAAAATAAAATTATCCCTTTCTTTCAAAGGTGATGTAAGAATTGCTCTTCGTAAAGAATCAAACTCTATTTCGAATTAAATTATTTCATAATCTATATATATATATATATATATATATATATATATATATATATATATATATATATTTACATATGTTTCAGATATTTTACTAATCTGCAAGAGTTTGTTATCCGGCCACGGATAAATGGCCAACTAATTATATCAATGTGTATTGAATGCTAAGTTCAGGCGAATTTCATTTCATTACATTCATTCCTAATTCAAGCAAACAATGGCTTAATTCAAAGTCAAAATCAATAATCTTCGAAACATATTCATTTGGCGAACGCGCAGTTCTTTAATTCTAATCACTTTCATAACAAAGCATTAAAACATTTCCATCGATACACTCGGAGAGCACTCTGATTCAGAACCAAACTTCATCCAGCATCACCCCGAGCTCTCACAAAAGAAGACATCACTTTTTCACTTCGCTACAGAGCGAACAAATGTCGTCCCTGATAACCTCCCGGACATGCACGTGCTTCGGGGGAGTTCCATTGTCCGGTTTCGCGTTTCGAGCCGGATTAAAATTTCGTGCTCTAATATTTGGAAGCAGCCGGGAATTCAGGCTCTGCGCGAACGAGGAATATGATTGATATTGGAAGGGGAGGGTGTTCTTCGCACTGAAAGCATATTGCTTTTCGGGAACGAAATGAAGTGAAATGGTGTGTTGTGAAATAGTTTCGTTCCGGCAGGGGTAGGGGTGGAGAATCGCCTGCATAAAAGGTATTTCGAAAAGCTGGCATATAAGCATCGAAATTCGAGATACTGCGTCGCTGAAAGCTTGGATCACCGCGCTGGATGTTGTATCTAATGAAAAGAATTGCGGATGTTTTTGGATTGAAGTGCATTGCGATATTAAATCCGAGATATGTTTATTTTGTTATTACTATTTTAATACATAATACTATTTTTCAAAATTTATTTTATGAAGGATTTTTTAATAAGCAGGAAAATTTATCTTTGAATAGTTAAGTTAAAAACAGTTATCTTAAAATTTTAACTAAATTAAAAAAACTAATAGATTTATTTTCGCTACAGTAAAGTTGTTTTTGTATATATTTTTCCCTAAAAAATATTTTATGAAAATTTAATTCATTAAATAAAAATTTTTTTGCACATTACATACAGATAATTTTAAAATACATTTTTTATTTTTAATTTATATATTTTATGTACTGTCATATATTATAAGAAAAAAGGAATTTAAAATTATCAAACATATTCTTTTACTAAAAACAAAATGTTAAAACTTAAATCAATAATACAAAGATGTCAAATAATTTTACCTACGCATTTGTAAATTAGTAAATTAATTAAATATTCTAACTGTGGAGAAATGGTTCAGGAGGTTCAGGAGAACTTTACGTTCAGGAAAAACGGCCATTTCTCCTGAACATAAATGGAACGAGAAGAAGTACAGCACGACCAGCGCTCCCACCGAGAAACATTTAGTTTATAGTCTTTCACCCCGAGAGAAATATACTTAGAGTATGCCGGCACATTGGTCGGCCAACAGACTCTTATCCGGAGAGAAATTATATTTTGCGCACCCTGCGCGTATACGATATTTTGGTTTTCGGCTTTGAACTGCAGTACTTCCACGAATCTATAATTAACTTTCTTCAAATGTGTTAAATATTGTATGTCCGTGGTATTTCTGCGTGAGTAAATAAAGCTGTGAGTTCTCCAACCTGTCCCTCAACCCAATTACATTGAGTTGCATTCTGGTTACCCACACCGCTCACTACAATCTGGTGCACGAATATGTGACTCGTACCCACACGTACGAGTCACATATTTCCAATTGACTTCCGGACAATTCTTCTTCGGATTTTGTAAACTTGAGTCTCTGTCTCGACCCTATTTTAACTGCCTCTGTATTGCAACTGCAATACAGACGAGTTAATCTTTATGCCATAAGCAAGAGCTACATCGCTGTTACTCATTTAGCAATATCAAGGGGGCACGCATAGCTTGAAGTTATGCTATGGGCGCTGACTGTAGATTAGTAGCGTATCTGAAACAGACGTAAATATTAAATATATTTATATATTTAAGTATGTTTACGTTTTATTACGTAAATATATATATATATATATTATCAACAAAGTGTATATTAAAATAAAGATTATTATATATCTTCACGCTACATGGGCCGCCTGGGTAGTGCTAAATAAATAACAGCGATGCAGCTCTTGCTTATGGCATAAAGATTAACTGTCTCTTTATTGCCAGCTGCAATATAGAGACAGTTAATACAGGGTCGAGACAGAGGCTCTAACAAAAACCGAGGAAGAATTGCCAGGAAGTGAATTGGAATACCATATTATATACGTATGTTTCAGATACGCTACAAATCTGTACAGGTTTGTTGTCAGGCCATGGATAAATGGCCAACTAATTATATCAACGTGTATTGAATGCTGAGCTGGGAGAACCTCATTTCATTAAATTCATTCCTAATCCAAGAAAACAATGGCTTAATTCAAAGTCAAAATCAATAATAAACTTTGAAATATATTCATTTGGCGAACGCACAGTTCTTTAATTCTAATCACTTTCATAACAAAGCGTTAAAACATTTCCATCCATCCATACACTCCAAGAGCACTCTAATTCCGAACCAGACTCCATCCAGGATCACACCGGGCTCTCACAAAGGAAGACATCACTTTTCCACTTCGCTACAAATCTCGTCCCTGATAACCTCCCGGACATGCACGTGCGTCGGGGGAGTTCCGTTGTCCGGTTTCGCGTTTCGAGCCGGATTAAAATTCAATGCCCTAATATTGAGAATCGCGGGGAATACAGGCTCTGAGCGAACGAGGAATAGGATTGATATTGGAAGGGGAGGGTGTTCTTCATGTTGAAAGCATATTGCTTTTCGGGAACGAAATGAAGTGAAATGATGTGTTGTGAAATAGTTTCGTTCCGCCGAAGGTGGGGGTGGAGAGTCACTTGCATAAAAGGTATTTCGAAAAGCTCACATATAAGCATCGAAATTCGAGATACTGCATTGCTGAAAGCTTTCATCATAGAGCTGGATGTTGTATCTAATGAAACGAATGTCGTAGGTTTTTGTATTGAACAGCATTGCGATATTGAATACACAGATATTTTCCTATTATTTATTATTATATTAATACATAATTTATCTTTTGATACAAGTACAATAAAATTTTTAATATGACATTTCTCAAAAATGTAGTATATACTTAATGGCATGGTCTACAAATACATTTTTTTTTCGTGTATTCTTTACTATAATTGTTTAAATGTCTTATTATTACATGTATTTCGAAAAATTCTAAAAATGTCTATTTCTATTTAATAAAAAAAGAATGATTATATATCGAAAATTACTTTCTATAAACAGACAAGACAAATCTGGCCAACCGAATTTAAAAGTGAAATGTCATTCTATGAATATTTTTTCCATTTTTGATCCAAAATAACAAAAATACATGTTCTTTGAGTAATATTTAAGTTATTAATGCGTTCAATAAACTATTTTTTACAACGTAACTTAATTAAAAAAATGTTTTTGTGTTAGTTTTAAATAAAGTCCAACTTACTTTTATGAAGGATATTTTTTTTATAAGCAAAAATATTTATCTAGTTTGGTGTAAACTTAAATGTTTAACTGACATTAAAGTGCCATATTTACACTACCTTAGAGTTATATTAATATTTATTTTCCCAAAAATATATTCTTATTGCACTTTAAATACAAAAAAATATTAACATATTTGAAAATATATAAAATGTTTCTTCCTTTTCCTCTTTTTTTTTTGTAAGGTTTGAATATAATATACTTCAAAGGTTTTGCACTGCGAAGGCTGTAATGGTTTTGTTATACAATTTGTGTGTAGCAGTATCTTTTGGCATGCAATATAGTCGTGTTTCCAATTCACTGTCAACTACCTTTGGTGAGTTTTTTTGTGTTCATGTGTTGTGTTCTTTATGTATATAAAGATTCGTGTTCGTATGTAAAATATAGTCTTCTTAATGTATATATATGTATATGAAGAACACAACGCTTGGACACAATCACATGAACGTATATTTATATATATAACTTATATAACGCATATTTACATATGCTTCAGATGCACTATTTACTTCTGTCATCTACTCTCCTGACAGATTTGTTAGCCAATTATGCATAAATGGCCAACTAATTTAAAACAATGTGTATCGAATGCTGAGCTTGGGAGAATCTCATTTCGTTAAATTCATTCTGGATTCAAGCAAACAATGGCTTAACTCAAAGTCAAAATCAATAATCATTGAAATATATTCATTTGTTCTTTAATTATAATCACTTTCATAACAAAGTATTAAAACTTTCCCAACGATGCACTCCAAGAGCACTCTAATTCCAAACCAAACGAACTCCATCCTCACAAAAGAAGGCATCACTTTTCATGAAATCATCATTTCTACTACCAATGTATCAATGTATGAAATGAAGAGTGTCTGAGAGATGGCTCTGAACCCTTCAGACTACTCAATACCATCTACAGCGTCCGTCAGGCAATATGGATCTGGATTTACTGTGCTATTCCACGCTATCCATGTCTACTCTTGATACCATGGATAATGTCCTGTACACATATAAATACACAAACACATTATATATATATATATATATATAGATAGATATTTACGTATGTTTCAGATACTTTATAATTCTACACAGTTTTGTTATCCGATCATGATAAATAGCCAACTAATTTAAATCAATGTGTATTGAACGTTGAGCTTAGGAGAATCTCAATTCATTAAATTCATTCTGAAATCAAGCAAACAATGGCTTAATTCAAAGTCAAGATCAATAATAAACTTTGAAACATATTCATTTGGCGAACGCGCAGTTCTTTAACTCTAATCACTTTCATAACAAAGCATTAAAACATTTCCATCCATCGATACACTCGGAGAGCACTCTGATTCCGAACCCGACTCCCTCCGAGATCACCCCGGGCCCTCACAAAAGAAGACATCACTTTTCCACTTCGCGAACAAATCTCGTCCCTGATAACCTCCCGGACATGCACGTGCGTCGGGGGAGTTCCGTTGTCCGGCTTCGCGTTTCGAGCCGGATTAAAATTCCGTGCTCTAATATTGGGAAGCGCGGGGAATCCAGGCTGTGTGCGAAGGAGGAATAGGATTGATATTGGAAGGGGAGGGTGTTCTTCACGCTGAAAGCATATTGCTTTTCGGGAACGAAATGAAGTGAAATGGTGTGTTGTGAAATAGTTTCGTTCCGCCGAAGGTGGGGGTGGAAAATCGCCTGCATAAAAGGTATTTCGGAAAGCTCGCATATAAGCATCGAAATTCGAGAAACTGCATGGCGGAAAGCTTTCATCATTGTGCTGAATGTTGTATCTAATGAAAAGAATGACGGATGTTTTTGGATTGAAGTGCAGTGCGATATTGAATCCATAGATACGTTTCTTTTTATTAGTATATTAATACGTTATACATATTATTGAAACTAGTACTTTATAAATTTGTTTTTGTCATGTTTTAGCGTATGCAGTCCATGACAATATTTATAAATAAAATTATTCATTGAAAAAAGTTTCTTTTTACTACACATGCATTGAATTAAGTAATTCTATTTACTAAAAATAATTTGATCTTGAAATGAAAATTACTTTTGATAAATAGATACAAATTTTCAAACTGAAATTCGAGATACTACATTGCTGAATTTTTTTATCTTCTTGTTTGATGATGTATCTAATAAAACTGTGTGGTGGATATTTTGTTATTAAAGTACATTGCGATACTGAATTTACAAATACTTTTCGTTTTATCATTATATTAATGCATAATACATATTTTGGGAGCCAGTACTATAAAAAAAGATTTTTTCATCATATTTTAGCTTATACAGCAAATAACGTGATCTATAAATAAATTTCCTCATTTTTCGTTTTTTTTTTCTTATTATAATTATTATAAAAAGGTTTTTGTTTCTTTTTACTGCACATGCAGTGAATTAAATATTTCTATTTAACAAGAAGACTGAGCATATAATGAAAATTACCTTCTATAAATAGAAAAACCCATTTTTCCAACTGAAATTTGAGATGCTACATTGCTGAAAGCTTTCATCTTTTTGTTGGTTATTGCATATAATGAAAAGTATGGTGGATAATTAGGGATTAAAGTACACTTTGATATTAAATTGATAGATACGTTCCTTTCTCATTTGTATACTAAATATATAATACATATTTTTGGAACTAATACTATAAAAGGTTTTTGGCATATTTTAGTGTATACAGTCAATGGCATGATTTACAATTGGTCTTTTTATTATATATGCAATGAATTAAGCATTCTATTTAACAAATTAAGTTGATTATATAATGAAAATTACCTTCTATAAATAGCAAATGTTTCCAATTTTTTTTTTTTTTTTTTTTTTTTTTTTAATTTGAGATGCTGCATTACTAAAAGCTTTCACAGTCATGTTGGATATTGTATCTAAAGAAAAGTGTGGTAAATATTTTGGTATTAAGGTACATTGTAATACTGAATCCGCAGCTACGTTTCTGTTTTATCATTATATTAATTTTATATTTGGAATTAGTTCTATAAAAATGTTTTTTATTATATTTTAGCATACATAATCAATGACATTACCTATAAATAAGTTTCATCATATTTTTTCTTATTTTTTTTATTATAATTATTTTCAAAAATGTTTTTCGTTTTTGTTTTCGCTTTTACTACACCAGTGAATTAAGTATTTCTATTTTAAAAAAAGTATATACTATAAATAGATAATACCCACTCTTCCAACTGAAATATAAAATGCTACATTGCTGAAAGCTTTCATCTTCATGTTGGATATTGTATCTAATAAAAAGTGTGGTGGAGGTTTTTGGATTGAAGTGCATTTTGATAATGTATCCACCGTTAAGTTTCTTTTTTATTATTATTATATTAATATATAACACATCTTTTGAAAATTGTGCACTTAATAAATGGGGTTGTTGTTTTATTTTTTTGTTGTCTTATTTTAGCATATACACTCAATGACATTAACAATAAATAAAATTTCTCAATTTTTTCATGTATTGTTATTACAATTATTTTCAAAAATTTTTCTTTTTACAACACGTGCAGTGAATTAAGCATTTTTAGTCAACAAAAGAAGATTGATTATGTAACGAAAATTACCTTCTATAAATAGATAAGACAAATTTGTCCAACAGAATTCAAAAGTGAAATGTCATTCTATGAATATGTTTAAATAACTGGGGTTTTTTCCCCCTTTTTGATCCAAAATAGCAAAAACACATGCTCTTTGAATACTATTCAAGATACTAAGGTGTTTAATAAACCATTTTTTAGAGCATAACTTTTTTTAACGAATTATTCATATTTTTGTTAGTTTTTAACATAATTATAAACTTCTTTTATGAAGAATTCTTTAATACTGAAGAATATTTATCTTCAAATAGTTTGGTGTAAACTGCAAAGTTTAACTAAACTAAAAAAGATTTAAAATGTTTCTTTTCCCTACAGTAAAGTTTGTTTAGTATTTACTTTCTCCAAAAATATTTTATGAAAATTTGAATCGTTAAAATAAAATTTCATTGCACATTACATACAGAGATTATTAAATACATTTTCTTTTATTTCTAACTTAAAAATTCTGTATATTATCATATTGTGTAAGAATAAATGAATTTGAAATTATCAAACATATTTTGTTATTAAAATAAAATTTTAAAATTTAAAAAAATAATAATAACATGTTAAATAAATTTACTTATGCATTTGTAAATTAGTAAATCAATTAAATATTGTAAGCGTGCTTCTTCCTACACACTGACAAGAGTGCCTCCAGTGGCTCTCCTGCTGATAAACGTTTAGTTTATAGTCTATCACATGAGAGGAAATATATTTAACGCAACCTTGCGTATTAATTGGCCTACAGACTCTCACCCAAAGAGGAAGCATCTTTTGAGTACCATCGGGTTTTCGACTTAGAAGCGGAATCCTTCCACGAATCTGTAATTATACGTCTTTAAATGTTTTACAATATTAAATGTGTTTTACATGTCATGTGTTTCTATTTGTATGCATGTGTAAATAAAGCTCTGGGTTCTTTAACTTTCTTCAACCCAGTTACAATCCAGTTGCCCAACTTACACACTACAGAATTTTTTTAAATGCAAGGTTATAGAATAAGAATGATTAAGAGTTTCCGTGTTATTTTTTATATTACCTACCTATGAAGTATAGCGCAATCCGAGTAACGTTTAGTTTATAGGCTCTTCCTCTCTTATCCCAAGAGGAAACATATTTAACGCAAAAAATTCGTATTAGTAATCAATCGGCCTGCAGACTCTCTCACCCGGAGAGGAAGTATATTTTGCGCTCCTTACACTTATCCGAGTTTCAAGGTTTTGGCTTAAAAGTAGAGTTCTTCCACTAATATATAATTATCTGTTTTTAAATGTGTTAGCTATTGTATAACTCTAATTGTCTGTGTGTGATATTTGTATAAATAAAGCAGTGAGAACTTAAAACTGTGCCTCAAGTATCTCAATTTAACCACATCCAGTTACAATCTGGTTGTCCACCCCTCACACTACAATCTGGAGCACGAATGTTTGCCCCGCATCCATAGCACTACAATATATTATAAAAATTTTTTAAAATATGGCTCGAACATTTAATAATATACGTTACAAATAATTATTATATCTGAATAATTTGGAACCTTTTTATGAAAATTCTGATTCATTCATTTAATGCATTTAAGGTAAAATGTGATATATTTTATTAATCCTTTTAAGGAAATCAAATGATAATTTGTTCCGTTGGTTTAATATTTTTTTGTTGTTATTGTCAAACTGTTTTTTGTTATTAGTATGTAGTTAATTTTTGTATAAAAATATTGTTTTTGAAACACACACAAAAAAATGATGTAAGCATTTAGAAATATTTATTTCAAAATTAAAAAAAAATTCACTTTTCTTGGAGATTTTAAATGTCTCGTAGGAAATTGATGATTATATTGTTGAAAATGTCGTACAAAAAACAAACAATGGAAATAAATCATTTCGTTTATGTTTCTTGTAATTTATGTTCTGCTTACTCCATTACACAATTAGATCAGCTATAACAAATCTTGTTATACTTATTCAAATAAATTTTCTGCTTGAATTTTTATATTAAAAGCATCTCAATCATTTTCATATTCATAATCAAGCATCATAAATCATTTTTGTTATTTAGAAAAAAAACTTTAGCTCACTTTATGAAGTTTTAAACTTTCAGAAAAAATAAATTAATGTTGTTTGAAATAATGTTGTATATGTTGTACAATAGGGTAAAACAATGCATATAAATCCATTGAAAGTTTTATGATATTTATACTTTATTTACTCCATTACACAATTAGATCAGCGATACGGAAATTTATCATGTTTTCCAAAGTTTTTATAACTGGGTCAAGTTGTAAAAAACTTTGTTTTTACAACATGACCCAGTTTTAATTTTTTTGCTTAAAACATACATTTGAAAACTGAAAATAGTAAAATGCATTTGCATTACCATGCATTTAATGATAAAATTTAATTTAACATGCACTTATTTAATTTAACATGATTTTTAATGATAAAAATATGTTTATGTATGAAGTAATTTTTAGCAATGCACCACATATATTTAGTTTTCATTATTTTATATAATGTTCATATTTTAATATTCATATTTATTTTATAAAAAAATTGAAGAACTAAAAAATTTAAAAAAACTAAACTAATTTGTCAAAATTTACAGCTTTAAAATGACCATTTTTATAAAAGAAATTGTGTTTTCGATGATTTTAATGAAAGGGAAAAATTATTGTATTCAATCTTAAATTTTTAAATCTTGAATTTTTAAAATTAAAAATAGTTAGCAAATTAATTGCATAAGAATTATTATTATAAATGTAAGAAAAATTTATTTTAACAGATCTTATAATAGCTATTAAAAAATTTATTCAACAGAAAATAAAGTCACATAATATTGTGGGAAATGAAAAACAAATAAATCTGAACATATCTGAAATGATATTCATAATTGTACTCATTTAGACTTTTGTAAAGATAAAGTTTAGATGAAAAAAGAAGATTGTATAACTTTGTGTCGTCTAAAAATGCCTGATATAATTTTAAAAATAATAATAATAATAATAATCAGTAACATATTTATATAAAAATTATAACAAATGAAGTAATTATACAAATTATGAAATTTTTCAAAAAATTTTTAAACATAAACACATTTTCAAACTCATAAAATTTCCAAAGAAGTACATATCAAGCATTGAATTATTTTTGAGTTTCATAAGAGTAGTAACCCAACAGTTTTTTGCCAAAAACATTTTCTATGTTTAACCAAATGCATTAAATATTCGTAAATGCTAAAGATGGTTTTCTAAGTTCAGATCAGGCAATTTTGATGTTTTTAATCAGGAAAACCAACAACTTTAAGCGATGACATGTTAAGTGGAAGCAAATCCATGCCATTCAAATAAGTTACTGTCAAACGCTCTTAACAAACCCTAATCGACCATCCAAGAACATTTACAACAAATTTGTAAACTATGCATAGCAGATATTTGAATCCTGCATAACCTGTCCGAAGAAAACAAAGCTAACCGATCAATCACATGCAAATTATTCCTTCAATGGCAAAATACAGAAGTGGTTTTTTGACATTTGATCAATAGAAATGAAAAATTGGTCCTCCATAATAATCCAAAACGCAAAAGGCAGTGGCTTTCTTCAAGTAAGCTGGTCAGATAGGCACTTTTGTGTGTTTGGTTGAGTATTCATGGAATCGCTCGTTCAGTTCAAGAGTTGAACTCAACGAAAGCGTGAAACCTGGACAAACTCTTACTGCGAACAATTGGATCTGCTAAATCAATCTTTAATTGAAAAGTATCCAGCGACTATCAACCGAAAAGCCATTATTCTGCAACAAGATAATGCAAGACCACACCGAGTCAGACGAAATCTTGAAAAATTATTGAATTGGGATGCAGGTACTGCCTCACTCGCACAAGACTCTCCCGACATTGCACGATTGGATTTAGATTTATTCTGATTGCTACAACACTATCTACGAGACAAAAAGTTTGTAAATTTTGAAGGAATCCAAAATGCCATCTTCAGATATTTTGCTCAAACATATTGAATTATCTATTTATTTATATTTTTAATGAATATATCAATTGATTTTTATCAATCTGGCATTGAATATTTGCACACTAGATGACAACTGGTTGTTATAACGAGGGTGAATATATCATTGATTAAAAAATTTTTTTGTAAAAACCGAGATTACTTTAAAAGAAAATTTTCAATAAAAAAAATACGATAGTATTTTCCATTGCTTTTAATAAATGTTAAACTACTAAGCATTCTAACTGTAAAAATTTATTTAATTCCCCTATTAAATTTAAAGAATCGTTTAATATAAACATTTACATATTAATGCAATAATAAATATGATTTTATGTATTTTGTATGGTAAAAAATATTTTTCCATTTTGAATGAAATATTGCTATCAAATAATTTGAAAAACATAGCTATAAATATTATTCTTATGAGAAATATTATAAGCAAAATAACTTATCCCTTTAAAAAATCACATGCATCTTGAAATATTTTCCCAAGGCACCAATAACTTCACAATTTAGTATGATAAATAAGAAATACATAATCTTTCGCAGTACATTAAAAATTGATAGTGAATTATATACCCTTTTGCAGTTTAGCGATTGTCAACAGAAAAAGCTTTATTCTGCAACACGATAATGCAAACAATCAAATTTCTATTTATTGCTATCACTACAGCACTTTCTATGTGACAAAAAAATTTGAAAATTTAGAAGATACCCAAAATTGCTGAAAATCCTATTGATTTTTATCAATGCTGCATTGAAAATTTGCACAAAAGTTATTAACGAGTGTGATTACATTAATTAAAAATAAAAACTTTTTTTTTTTTTCTAAAAACTATGTTTCTTTAATTGGTTTAAAAAAATTCGATATTATTTTCAGTTACACTTAATGAATTTAAGATTACTAAGCTTTTTTACAGTAAAATTTATTTAATTTCATCATTGAATTTAAAGAACTTTTTAATATAAATGCTTAGATATTAATGCATCAATAAATAGGATTTTATGTATTTTTATGGTAAAAAAATATTTTTCTATTTTGGATGAAATATTGATATCAAAGAATTTGGAAAACATGCCTATAAATGTCATTCTTATGAGAAATATTATAAGCATCATAACTTATCCCTTTAAAAAATATCTTACATCTTGAAATATTTTCGCAAGGCACCAATAATTTTACAATTTAGTACGATAAATAAGAAATACATAATATTTCGCAGCACATCAAAAAATTGATGGTGAACTATATATCCTCATGCTGATTGAATCAGTCATGCATAAGGAATACAATCGACAACTTCTATCGACATTTTCGAAATACATAAATATGTGTGATTATATTAAAATTCTTGGCATTTTCTATGTTTATGGGCATCTTTCCAAACAATCTATACGTCACATCTAAAATATTTCGGATTCTTCATCCAAGCCATTTTAAACTGGCTTCAACAAGGCATAAATTACAGATGATCCAGTGAAAAGTGTGCTATTTCTATGCAAAGTGATTCAGTATCTTTATGAATCATCTGTAAGCACTTCTTAGAATAACGACTCTCAAAAGTATATCCCAAGTAGGGAATAGTACTGTTCACAACCCCTCACCCCCTAAAACGATTTTCAGAGTGATGGCGGAGAAAATAAAAATTACTGCACTAAAACATTTCAAGGCATTGATTTCTAAATTTACGATCTTACTGTGACGGCACCATATTACCTGTCCACAGTTTATTTCGATACGATTTTACATCACGATTGCAAGGCAGTTTTTTTTTTAGCACCATCCACGTTAAATCTACGAAGCAGCTGCTTTTTACGACCTCCAATGGCCGACAGATGGCGCTGAGCACCCGTCCGTGGATCGGGAAAGTACCTGGTTGCCAAGAATGATTTGTAAAAAAGTAAAAAAAATCGCTCATTCATTTGACATCGTGTAAAACACAGTTGAGTAATCGGTTGTGATTTTTTTACTCGTACCTGAGCTCGTAAATATACTTTATTTATTGTTTGACAATGTAGTGGATGCCACTATTTCGAGAAAGAAGATTTAATTTTAGTTATTTTGATTCACCATTTTTTTAGATGATTTAAATTGTGCTTAATTTACAAGGAATAAAAACATAATTAAAAAGAAATTATTTTCACAGTTTAATACAAATCTACTCATACATATCTACTATTATCTTTCTACTTTTAAGATATATTGCAATAAAAATACCGTTACCGTTATTTTTGTACATTGTTATTCGCTTTTTGATTATAATTCAAGATTTCTTGTATAAAAAAACATTCTTCATAGAAATTGGATTAAAAATCAATTTCGATATGGCAATAAATATGTAGTATTAGTATAAATATGTAGTATAAAAAGTATTTTTTGTTTGCTGATAATCTATTTACTTTTTACAAGATAAAAATGCACGCATTAAATAATAATAATAATAATAATAAATCATTATAATTTACTCATTTTTCTTTATAAACTAAACAAAAGTAAAGCTTCATATTACAAAATACTTACAGACAAAATAAACTTACATAATTTATTCATATTATATTCTCTCTACAAAATGTAGTTGAATATTCATAAAAATCATTATTTAAAACCTTATGAAGGAATAAATTTTCATTGTCTTTAAATTTGTTTTTTTTTTTTTTTTTTTAAGTACGACAGTTTTCGATTATTTCTAAAAAATAATAATTTTGACAGAAAATGAATTTATTATAGATATGATATAATTATTACTATAAAATAAAATAGTTACTAATTTGTCCAAAAAGTAAGACCCATTTTCAATTTAAAATTACCGAGGCTTATGAAATTTCAATTTTTTTTTCTTTTTTAGGTTGCTGGCACTGTTCTTGACATTTTGTCCAGCACTGTTCTTAATAATTTGAAGTCAAAATGTACATTAGTGTTTGAGTTACTCTTGGCTTTGTGAGACGCTAAAACTGATTCGGGCGAGTTTTGAAGCGACTAAATTAATTGAGCAAAGAACTTGCATTAAATTTTCTTTGCGTAAACGTATAGAATATTGCAAAAGGCATTCGGTGACCATTCCTATATTGAAAAGAAATGTTTACAACTGGTAAAAACAGTTCAAAGAAGGTAGAGAAAGTGTTGAAGACGAACAGCCCTCTTGGTCGACACTCAACCTCCACCGACGAAGCTTACGTCCAAAAAATTAAAGATTTGGTGCTTGCAAACCGTCGATTCAAATTAGAGACCTTTCTGATTATGTTGGAATTTCAAAAGGATCGGTCAATTCCATTTTGGCCCTCAAACGCGTCAAATCTCGATTGATACTAAAAACAGTGAATGCGCCAGCTCACACTGCATTGATTCTTCATGACGTTTTCGCCAAAAATGAAACACTATCATTCCACAACCAACGTATTCTTACCGTGCAACTTCTAGATATTCCCTAAACTCAAAAGACCTCTCCGGACCTTTGAACCTTTGAAGACCTTTGAAGGCGATGAAATGAATTTGGAAGAATAAATAAAGAGTTTTTGAAAAAAAAAATTGGTCTTACTTTTTGGGCACAGTAGTACATTCAATGTGCCATTTCAAGAAAGAGATTTAAGATTAAAGAGAAAGAAGCTAACATGCAAGCTAGCTGTTCACATAACCATCAGGTAAAGAATTGGGATTTTAATAATTTTTTTTTTAAATTAAATGCCTTTTTATAGTGAGAAAACGTTTAAATAAAATTAAATAATATTTAAAGTAAATGAAATTACATATTTATATTGAAAACGAAATCAAAACATTTTTAGGATGTCACATATTCAGGCAGAAATTAATTTTTGTTTTATGGTAAATAATTACTAAGAGATTCAACTAAAACAGTATTGAACGATTTTAAAACATTATACTTCTATAACCAAAAGTAAGACCAATATTTTTTTTTCAAAAATTCTGTATTTATTCTTCCAAATTCATTTCATCTCCTTCAAAGTAATTTCCTCCGGACACAATGCACTTATGCCAACTTTTTTTCCTATCCTTAATGCATGCTAAAAAGTCAAGCGTAACTCAAACACTAATGACTATTTTGACGTCAGATTTCACACCGATGTCAAGGACAGTGCTAACAACCTAAAAAAAAAAAAAAAACGAAATTCCATAAGCCCCGGGAATTTTAAATTGAAAATCGATCCTACTTTTGGACACAGTATTATTCTTCATGAAATTTTCTTTTTAATATCGCTTAATCTGAAATTTTAATTATTAAAAATTAAAATTATTTTCATCGTAATAGAAATATCTCCTAAATGGCCCTTACTAACCCTTCAACCCCGCTCTTTTTGAATCTATCCGACTTAGCCATTTGACAATTTTCCATTCGATCATGATCCTACTATAAGTACGATCTATTTTACCATTAAGTATGCTTTGGTACATATATACCATACCATATACAATATATACATAATTACCATTAAGTAAGATTTGGTAGTAAGCTTTTACAGGATAATTGTACAAAATCTAAACTACCTTAAAATACATCATTAAGAAAAGTGAATTAAAAATGCATTATTTCTAAATTTTTTATAAAGCATTTGCTCATTGAAGATTATACATATAACAATTAAAAAACAATAATAATAAATGTAAATTTAAAATTTTACTTAAAAATTGGTGAACATAATTTGTTTTGATGATTACAAAAAAATGTGCTATGAATGAACATGACTAATTTTAATGTTAATCTTATTTTTCCTATGTCCAGTTTTAAGAAAATATATTATAAATTTATAATAATTTAAAACAAACAAACAAAAAGTATTTTTTTTATTTAAAAAATATAATAAAAGCTACTTATTATAAATAATTTGCTTTAAATATTAAAATTCTAATAATAAACTAGTTTTTATTTTGATAATTATTTTATTTTTATGATAATTAAAAGTGCTTTCGAAATATTTTCCATTTATTAACCTGCTTCTGTTGGTATTTTAATTTTCTATTCCTATTTTGTATTTCATATGATTATTTAAGAAATAATTTGTAAATTATATTTGTTACTACGAAGAAATTAGCATTTTTAATAGATTTATAATGACTCTAGTGATTATATTCTCTTTTATAAAAAGAAACAAATGTGAAATGCAGTTCACAAAGAAAAAGAAAAATGTATCCATTCATGTATCATGTGCGCTGGAGTAATAAAAATGACTACCCCTCTGACTTTTAAATTCTCCGAATTGAATTGGCATCATGTAGCACGAAGTTTTACTTTTTGATATACTTATTCGAGTCACAGACATGCCAAATTCGATGTCGTCGTTGGAATTCGTCATTGCCAATGTCTGGCATTTTAGTTTTCTTGGCAATGTTACTACGCTCTCTAAGTCAATGTCCTCTCTTGCTTTTGTTTTACCCTGCAATACTAATGATCTTACATAAGCCGACAGTAATACATGGATGAATAAGAAGATACAAATGTGTGAACCATTGATAGAGTAAATGGATAAACGTGACTTGTTTTAAAAAACTTAGCAAAATAAAATAAAACAATTAATATAATATAAAAATTTTCTATAATAAAATATAAAAAACAAGTAATAATTTTTTTCACTATATTGCAGAAAGTCCTTTATAAATAATTTGCATTCACTTTTTAAAATTTATCTGGCGCCATCAATTGGTAGATACATTCAACTTAAATATAAAAAACTGAAATTAATTAAATAAATTTAATTACTGAATTAATATTTAAAAAAACTGTATGAACATCAAGTGTCATCCACTACAAGTTCAAAAAAATGTATTTGAACTTGAGTGGATGAATAAAAAGTATTTTATGAACGATTGAAAATTTGAACAAGATATATATAAGGAGAGTGTGAGCTAATAGAAGAAATTGTAAAATAAGAAGGAAAATCAAATAACAGGAAAATAAAAAATAAATAAAATTAAGAAAGTGATAATTTTAAATAAAAAAAAATACTTAAAATTTTGCACAACTTAAAAAAAAAAATCATTTTTTTAAAGCACCGATAATTATAAATTCGGTTTTTCTCTTTTTCGGTGGGTTTCTTTTTTTATCGGTATTTTTTTAATTATGAAGCAGCATTCACATATTTGGGCGACGAGGGCTGACTATTAACAAGCGATAGTGTGCCACATCTGAGGTTTGTGATTGGTCGATGTCTCGCCGCTGAATGCCTTGGTGTGAATGCGACTTGAGTCTTGAAAATTTTACGAATGGCATTTATTAACAGCTTTCGCAGTCATCGAATAATCCCCGTTGGAGTTGGACATCAACTCTCTAAATCACTATATCCTTTAATATAGTATTTTTTTTTGTTCTAATTCAGCTGGCAAACACTTAGACAATTGTCTTGGATGCCTTAAGGCAAGCGCTGCAACGATGTTACTCACTTAGCACTACCCAGGAGGTGTGTGTAGCTTGAAGATAAGCTACGGACGTGGAGTAACAATACCCCAGCAATGTTCTATGATCTTGTTAGACCGGGACCTACGGTTCAAAGTGAATTCCGAACCATTGCGAACATCAATGGCATCGACGGGACTCGAACCGAGGTGGTAACGAGCGCCAGAGCGCCAGCCACTCGACTATTTAGGCCCTTAAATACAGTATTAAAAAGAGGTAAAAAAAATCACGACTATTCATTTAGTTCCTGATTCTACTCGGCTTTCTATTACTTTTCGCAGCATCTTATAGGTTTCCTAGATACATCAATATAGATGTATAAGCATAGAACAGAAACTGCACAAATTTTACAGGACAATATATAAAAGCATATACATAAACATAAAATAGAAACCAGACAAAATTAACAAAATAATATGTAAAGATGTATGTACGTTTATATTTATAAAAAACTGTGCAAAATTAACACAATATATAAATATAAATATGAATGTTTAGGACAAAAAACAGAAAGAATTAGTAGGACAATATAAAAATATAGTTACGTAAACATAGGACAAAAACTGGACAAAATGAATAGGACATTATATAAATATAAATACATAAACGTAGGAAATATTGCAAAAAATTATTAATAAGACATGAACAAAAAAGTGAATAATATTTAGTCATGATGTATATAGTTATGATAACTATGTAGACAGAAATATATCGCAAAATAAATTTCAGCAGATAGGTGTAAAATATGTTTGAATATACATCTGTTTGAATAGAATAATTCTGCTTGAATTGTGGGATATAAATGTAATACTCCATCGAATGATCTCAGATTTTCAGAAATAGTCGACAATTTTCTTTACATATTCAGATTCTAAAATACTTAAAATTAAAATCAAAAACGTTTTAAATCAAGTATATTTTAATTTTAAGTATTTTAGGATTCGAATATGTACACAAAACTATCGTCGTATTCTGAAAATCGTGGATCATTTAATGAAATATTACATGTCCCACAATTCTAGCGGATTATTTTTTTCCGTTATTTTGACAAGCAAACTTCATTTGGATAACCTTACCCCCTTTCACCAGGATTTGTTTACAGTAGCAAAACCTTTTAATAAACGCGCAGAATTATGTCACACACAGTTGGCAACGACAACAACTTATCGTCTGACATCTTTGGAGGCCAGCCAAGTAGCAGAAAGTAGAAGAGATAAATGAAATTTTGTTGGAATGGAGAGCTGTAAGTTAAGAAGCTTTGAAATTTTTTTTATTTTATTTTTATTTTTTTAATCTGTTTAAGATGTGATAAATTAATCTCTTGCTGAAATTTAAGGGAGATTTAAACTGAAAAAAAAGTATAACTTAACTAGACGGTTTTTAGTAAAATAAAATTTTATAAGTAATTACATAAAACACCATCTGTATCCCTTGCAATAACGAAATCATTTTTAATCACAAAATAAAAAAGGGATTTTTTTGGATATATACAAGGAAAATGAAAGTGTTTAATTTTATCAACAGCATAAAACATAGATTTTTTTAATATGTGCTTATAAATTGTGTAGAAAGAAATGCTATTTGTTTTTTTTTACAGTTTAATAATAATAGATTAGTTTTATAGTTGCCGAGATGAAAATATGTAACTATAATTTAAAAGGTTTTTATAAGAATATAAATACGCTATAGATACATAAGTAGTGCATTAGAAAAAAAATATTTAATTTAGTATTTAATCCATTAGTGATATTAGATGCAATACAATGCGATCTAATAAATATTTTTAGCATAAAATGTAATTAATTGTAATTAGAGTATGAAGTAATTAATTTAAATTCAAACATAATGAAATCTATATTTATACTAGCAGACCCGGCCACGCGTTGCTGTGGCTTTCTTTTATTTCGTTCAATTATTCGATACTATAATTGGTATTGTTAAGGAAGTGATTGGTAAAGAATGATCAAAAGTTCAAATTAAGCTTCAACGAATAGAAAATGTTTAATTTTTATTAATTTAATGAATGAGGTAGATCATGTTGCTTTTTTAGCACTGTTTTATAATTATTTTACCAAATTTAATTTTTAATAATCAATACTTTCATTTAACTAAGAACTAAGCGATGAACACTGTTTCTTGCTAATTTGTCTTTCGTCAAAATAAATAAATTCGTTCAATAATTTAACATGTTGGTTATGCTTTTCTAAAAGATTTTCCAACAATTCTATAATAGTTCTTTGTACTTGCTTATCGAGTTGTCACACGTTCTTCAGAACTGCCCATAAAATAAATTTGAAGAAATTTTGGGCTCTTCGTTAGGTATTGGCATCAACGACCCGATCTTATGGTACACCTGACCTTGTATTTTAAATGTTCTTTCAAAATTACGTCCATCGGATGAGAAATCGCAGCTTTTAGTTGCGCCAAATGACGTGAATGGCGCCAAATGACGTGAATGGCGCCAAATGACGTGAATGGCGCCAAATGACGTCAATGGCGCCAAATGACGAAATATGAAAATCGTCGATTTTGCATTTAAATAAAAAAGAAATCTGTATAAAAACTGTTCTATCTCTCAAGTCGGAACTAAACACACATTTAAGAAAAAAAAAAAGTTACAATCGGATTGTTAGTTTCGGGGTTCATCCCAAACAAACATCGTGACACGGGAATTATATATATTAGATAGTTGAAACCTAAAATATTTATAATAAAAATGTACTTGAAGGTGATATTCAAGTTTATTTTACATCTATCTGCTAACCCTTTTTTGCTATATGATTGTATAGTATCTACATAACTATCATATCTATATACATCATGCTTATAAATAATTTCTTTTTTTTTTATTATGTTTTGTGGTATAATTATTTTGAAGTTTGTCCTGTATTTATATATTGTCCTATTAACTTTGTTCAGTTTTTGGTCTATGTATTGTGTTTATATATTGTATAATTAATTTCTCCACTTTTGACCTATGCTTATGTATTTATATATTATCCTATTAATTTTTTTCCTATTTTTGTTATTTTTGTTCCTATTTTTATATATTTTTCTATTAATTTTGTCCATTTTTTTATCTATGTTTATGTATTTATATTTTTATATTGTTCTACTAATTTTAAAATATTTGTTCTATTTACGTGTATATATATCTTTATTTATATATTGTCCAATTAATTTAGCCAGTTTTGACCTATATTTATGTTGTTGTTTCTTATCCCACTTGGCTGGCCAAGCCCACAAGCCCATATGGACTCATGATTGAAGGGGAAGGAAGCAGCTTCTGTTGTGATGGAGCACCCGTAGGTAGAAGCCTGACTTTTGCTCCGTGACGCTCTTACAGTCATAGGAGACCGGGACATACGGCTTAAAGTGGATTCCGAACCACTACAAACATCCATGGCACCACCGGGATTCGAACCCGAAACCTGTGGCACCGAGCGCCAGAGCCTATATTTATATATTGTCCTATAATTTTTGTCTGGCTTTTGTCCTATGTTTATGCATTTATATTCATAATTATCCGATTTGATCTAGTTTTGACCTATGTTTAAGTATCTATATTTATATATCGTCAGATTTGTATCCAGTTTTTGTCATATGTTCGTATTTATATATAATGAATCTTTTAAAAATCTTGATAAAGGTTACTATTTAACAAAAATATTAACAATATATATTGTTGGATTGGAACAATTATTATTTTCTTAATCTACTGAATTTATACTATTTTCATAAACTAATAAATATTTTTTCTGCCCATTAGTAACTGGTTCGGTTTGCCGCTCTACGGTCATATTGTGCACACGAGGGCTAAACAGACCGGGACCTGCAGTTTAACGTGGATTCCGAACCACTCACAAGCATCCATGCCACCGCCAGGATTCGGATCTGGAGCACCAAAGGCCAGAGCGCTAGCCAATAGGCCATAAGGCCATATTTAATTGTTTCAACTGGGCTCTATACCTGGGACCTTTAATTTTTTTTTCCTATTTTTTTCTGCCAGAGTTTTTTGTAAAATATTTTTTTATCTTTATTATAGTCTTACAATTTAAAATAATATTTGAGATTTGAAGTTTAAAATAGCAGACATTTAAATCACCATTACTTTATATTAACTTAAATATAACCGATTAATTATAATTTTCTTACTCAGAAAATTAAAATCATTAAAAATTCATCATATTCATGTGAAAATATTTCTACCAGAATTTCCTTAAATTAGAATCATTATTTTACATTTTATACCAACATTTAACCATATTTGTCTGATATAAACGACTTCCTACGCTTAAAATAGTTTAGCAACTAAATTTTTAAAAGTTATACTGTTTTATTATAATAGTAATTTTAGTAATAGTTAATAATATCCAAATCCCACAATTTAAATTTGCGAATTATACTGATGTCTGACTCCATAGAAATATCATTAAGTATTCTTGTTAAACAAACCATTGCATAAAACTTATAGTACGGTGACTTACTTCAGTTAATTTAAGCAACATAGTTTTTTAACTAATTCAAACTAATGTTACATAATTATATTAACGATAATGAGATATATCTATTACATTTTAACTGATTTAACCATATAATGTAAAGCCTGTTTAACATCATATTAATTTTATTTTTAGTGGTTCACATTTATTTACTTTTTATATTTAAAAATATATTCTGAATAAATGGTTATAAAGAAATTAAAAATAAATATGGACAAATACGAGAATTTAAATTTGTGTTATATAAATATTTCGAAACTGTAATCTTAAAATTGATGATATTCATTTCTAAATTTAATATTCTGCCTATATATATCCTTTTGAATATATCCAATATGTTCGCCCAAAAACATTTCACGGTGTTTAAAAGATTCGATAGGTAGCAAAAGGGTAACGGATGATATTTATCGAGCAGGAGGATTTAGGTTCAAATTCACTTGTGACGTTGCATTTTTCAGAAATAAAGAGATTTGATAGCGATAGTCACATCACATATTAGTGTTTGATTAAAATCCTTCCTTTAAGCTTTAAAAAAATGAGTGCCTGATGGCAGAATGGCTAGCGCTCTGGTACTCGGCACCACATTCTGGATTCAAATCCCGGCGGTGCCATGGATGTTTGTAGCGGTTCTGAATCCACTTTAAGGTGGAGGTCCCGATCTCATATGACCGTAGAGCCTCCCAGAGCCCAGTCAGAATTCTCTCACCCACATCATTCTCAAAGTGTATAGGGGCAACTCAGCACTAGATACAGTGATGCGGTGTGGTTTAGTAGTAGTAGTAGTAGTAGTAGTGAAAGATTTAAAAAGCCTAGTAATGGAACAGTGGTAAATGCCACCGTTTGGTTCGAATTTGCTTGTGGCGTCTGTTGTATTCCCTGAGGAGATTCGATAGCGACAGCTTTCATTAAAATCTTACTCTGCCTATCAAGCTATCTGGGGATAGTGTTTTGTGCTTCCATCTATACGGCACGTAAATGTGTAACTGTTACCCATAAAGGTGCACATGGAATGCCATATCATCCAGTTAAAACCCATCGGTGAACTGTTCGTTGTTAACATAAATGGATCTTGAGGAACAGCGATAAAATATACTTACCTGCTTTAAGGTTGATGATGTACAGTATTATCATTTGTATTTTTTGTTGTTGAACATAAAAAAATGGTGGACCTTATGTTCTATTTATGTATAGTATATGAGGCAGATCCGATGACAAAGCATTGTTTTCCAGGAGGATTACTTTTGAACTTTATTGTGTGTACATTTTGAACCCAGAAAAGAACATATTTACGAATCCCAGTATTTACGTGCTGAAAACCCTGCTTTGCACTTACGAACATTGCCACAATCAACGTGAATGAGTAATGGCAAGAGACCAGGAGTAAGTAGCTTAGAATCGCATTGACTTATCGATCAGAAGTGGGCATTGACTTATAGGAAGATATTTAGGATACTTGAATAGGGGAAAACATGGTAAATTCCTACCAGGAACACTGACCACTAATGCAAGGCTGTCGTACATACGCTCCAGCAATAACCATCAAATATCATCTTTTCTGTAAGAAGTGGCTGCAATGGATGATAAGATGATATCAACTTAATCCCGGTTGTAAATGTTATCATCGGACCAAGAACTGGGCTGTCAAGTGTTTAACCATACAAAAGTTATAAATGTGCTTTAAAATAATTTTTTTCTTAAAGTGTTCTCTTCTATTCCATTACAGAAATATTCAGTCTCAAACTTTTTTCCATTACATTCTTATTCATTTTTCTTAAAACGCCGTTTTGGGAAAGACAAAATAAACAAACAAATAAATAATAAAACAGATGACAGTCATTATACAACGATTTTTCTTTCCGTTAAGTCGGTGCACTTTTGGAAATAAGGCAGCTGAGCCTGCTTTTCGTGAAAAATCTGCTTCATTTTTTCTACAGATCATCGAAGTATAAAACTATTTTGAAAGACAAAATTATTCAGTTTTGTTCCAAGGAAATTACCCTCATCACTCTTCAGACGCTTTTATTTGCTGTCAACTGTTTTCTCTCCGACCCTCCTGCAAATGTCATACCATCTTCGAGGGTAAACAGATCTTCTCCGATTCTTATCGTCTGGAGTGATGTCTAATACATTGAAGACGAAAGTATATGACATTGTTGTGTTTATATTTCCCGAAATGGAATAGAATCACATCTGCTTTTTTCGAAAATATCCTTTTTGTTAAAAATGATTTAAGTACCTCTAGAGTACACAACATCAGGAACCTTATTTAATCTTTGTGATTATTTTTTTCTGGACTTGTGTAAGTACACATTTGAGGAAGTGAAATAACTCGAATAAATACTTTGTCCTTTTTTTACAGAATAAATAAGATTCCCGAAAGACGAAATTGTAATACCAAGTTGTTTAATAATCCTATGAAAAGGGACATAAAAATTATAATTCAGTAGTGTACTTTTTTTTTTATCGACATGAAATAAAATATAATTTTAAACAATAAAATTCCAAAAGACTAAACCTATACACCACTTAATTATGCAGTTGTATTGAGGATAAGTTTATTGAGGTGGATAAAAAGATGATAAAAATTTAAAAGATAAGATTATAAATTAATAAAAAAAAGGATAAAAAGGATTAAAATATATTATATAGATACTGAGATTTGGAAATTAAAAATATCTTATATTATTAATGAAGAAAAGGCTTACCGCTCACATAGGAATACATAAGCTTCCACAGTAACGTGGGAATCTCTTCCGATTTTATCCGAGGTTTTTTTTTATAGGATAAATAAAATTCCATAAAAAGGGACCTGTAATACCAAGTTGTGTAATAATCCTGTGAAAAGGGACATAAAAATTATATTTTAGTAATATACTTTCCTTTATCGATGTGAGAAAAAGCATAATTTTAAAAGGTAAAAATCACGAAAAAGACAAAGCATATACACTTCGGAATTATGCTGGAGTATTAAGAAGTTTATTGGGGTAAATAAAAGAAAGTTAGAGGATAAATACTTTAAAAAAAACTTATAAATTAAGAACTGAAAGGATAAAGGACATTTAGAGATAAATCGATTAAATTATTTAAGAAATATATCGAAATTTGGAAATTGAAAGATATATGGTGATTAATATTGAATAAGGTTATCCGTTACTGAAATTTAGAGATAATAGAGAGTTTTTGCATACCGTATTTTAGACGTCCGTTATTTTTTTCTCCCTAGCGCGCATGCGCATTGGAAACATTATTAGGATACGCACGCGCAATTTCCTATGGGCATGCGCGCTAGGGAGAAAAAAATAACGGACGTCCGAAATACGGTATGCAAAAACTCTCTAATGATACTGTAAAAAACTGTAAAATGCAGTTGCTGTGGATTCCTAAACAGGACATGAATTTGAGCCTATTTGGGATGTTCTCCTTATGTATCCTACGAACCACCATCACCAAAAAAATCAGGAGTGTGCATTGAATTATAGGAAGATATTAGGATAGTTGAATAGGAGAAAACATAGAAAACTCCTACCAAGAATGCTGACTACTGATGCAAGTCGCATTATATACACTTAAACAAAAGCCATCATATTTGTTTTCTATAAGAAGTGACTGCAATGAATTCCTTCAGATGATATGAACTTGAACTTGGTTCTGACATTCACATTATGTATCTTACGAACAGCCATTGATGAATGATTAGGAGTGAACATTGATTTATGGGAAGAACTTTTAGGATAGTTGAAAAAGATAGCATGGAAATCTTTTACCAGGAACTCTGCCTACTGCTGCAAGGTGTCCTTACATAACCATCGAATCTGTTCTTTTCTGAAAGAAGTGGCTGCAATGGACTTCTTCAGAGGATATGAACTTGATCCTAGTTGTGATGTTCACCTTATATATCCTACGAATAGTAATCAACAAGCGATTTGATTTATTGGAAGACTTTTAAGATAATCCAATAGGATAACATGGAAAACTCCTACTACTGATGCCACCTGCTACTACTATCACATTACGTACGCTTCCACAATAACCATCGAATGATGCCTTCAGCAGATGTAATCTTTATCCTAGCTATTAATTTTATCATTAAGCCCACGAATTGGACTGTAATAATACAAAAGTCATAAATATTCTTTAAAACAAACTTTTTCTGTAAATATTCTCCTCTATTCCATTACAGAAACATTCAAACTCAAAATATCTTTCCATGACATTCTCACTCATTTTTCTTGATACGTCGTTTTGGCAAAGACAAAATAAACAAATAAATAAATAATAAAACAGATGACAGTCGTTATACAAAAATTTTTCTTCCCCTTAAGTTGGTGCACTTTTGGAAATAAGGCATCTGAGCCGCTCTTCGTGAAAAATCTGCTTCATTTTTTTCTACACATGATCGAAGCATAAAACAATTTTGAAAGACAAAATTATTCAGTTTTGTTCCAAGGAAATTACCCTCATCACTCTTCAGACGCTTTTATTTGCTGTCAACTGTTTTCTTCCGACCCTCCTGCAAATGTCACATCATCTTCGGGGTAAACAGATCTTCTCCGATTCTTATCGTCTGGAGTGGTGTCTAATACATTGAAGACGAAAGTATATGACACTGTTGTGTTCTATTTTCCGACATGGAATAGAATCACATTTGCTTTTCTTCGAAAATGTCCTTTTTGTTAAAGAAGATTTAAGTACCTCTAGAGTCATCACAACATCAGGAACCTTATTTAATCTTTGTGAATTTTTTTTCCTTTACTTGTGTAAGTACACAATTCAGGAAGTGAAATAGCTCAGATAAAGACTTTGTCCTTTTTTGATAGGATAAATAAGGTTTCCGAAAGGTGAACGCGTAATACCAAGTTGTGTAATAATCCTGTGAAAAGAGACATAAAAATTATGCTTCAGTAATATCAACATGAGATAAAATATAATTTTAAAAGGTAAAATTCATCAATAAGATAAAACATATATACTGCAAAATTATGCAGGAGTATTGAGAATAAGTTTATTGAGGGTGATAAAATTTGAAATTAAACATTGAAAGGATAAAAGATATTGATGGGTAAAAATGATTAAAATATATTAGGAATATACTGAAGTTTGTAAATTAAAAATATATAGGATTATTAATGAAGGATAAGGTAAGGGACAGCAAATTTTAAAGATAACGATACAAAGAAAAGTATACTGATTTTATTAAAGAAGGATATAGATTAATATAAAAATGGTATTGATATTTTATTTAGATGAATGTTAAGGATATTGAGGGAAAATAGTATTAAAATATATTAGAAAGTATAATTGTATAATAATCTTGTTCAAAGGGACATAAAAAAGGGAGAAAAAAAATAATCAATAGGAGAAAGCATATAAATTGTTTTATTGTGCAGGTGTATAGAAGATAAGTTTATTGAGTTAGATGAAAGGAGGATTCCTTCACAGGATATGAACTTGATCATGTTGTGTAATGTTCACCCTATGTATCCTAAGAACAGCCATCGACAAGCGATCAGGAGTGGTCATTGATTTATAGGAAGACTTTTTGTATAGTTGAATATGGTAAAGCATTGAAAACTCCTGCGAGGAGTTCTGACCACTTATGGAAGTTGCCTTCCATACGCTTCCAGAATAAACATCGAATCGCTAATTTTCTATAAGAAGTGGTTGCAATGGATTCCTTAAAAGGATATGAACTCGATCCTAGCTGTGATTGTTATTATGGACCACAAATCGTTTTGCGAAGCATTTACCCCTGCAAATTACATAAATATACTCTAAAATAAATCTTTTCTCGAAATTCTCCCCTCTAATCCATTACAGAAACATTCAAACTCAAAATATCTTTCCATGACATCCTCTGCCGTTTTTCTTGATACGTCGTTTTGGGAAAAAAAACAAAATAAACAAACAAATAAATAATAAAACAGATGACAGTCGTTATACAAAGATTTTTCTTTCCCTTAAGTCCGTGCACTTTTGGAAATAAGGCAGCTAAGCCTGCTCCTCGTGAAAAATCCACTTTATTTTTTTCTGCAGATGATCGAAGCATAAAACTATTTTGAAAGACAAAATTATTCAGTTTTGTTCCAAGGAAATAACCCTCATCACTCTTCAGACGCTTTTATTTGCTGTCAACTGTTTTCTCTCCGACCCTCCTGCAAATGTCATATCATCTTCGAGGGCAAACAGATCTTCTCCAATTCTTATCGTCTGGAGTGTTGTCTAATACATTGAAGACGAAAGTGTATGACATTGCTGTGTTCTATTTTCCGAAATGGAATAGAATCACATTTGACTTTCTTCAAAAATGTCCTTTTTGTAAAAGAAGATTTAAGTACCTCTAGAGTACACAATATCAAGAACCTAATTTAATCTTTGTAACTGTTTTTCGGACATGGGTAAGTACACATTTCAGAAAGTGAAATTACTCGGATAAAGACTTTTCCTTTTTTTTATAGGATAAAAAAGTGTCCCGAAAGATTGTAATAATCCTCTGAAAAGGGTCTTAAGAATTATATTTCAGTAATGTCCTTTCTTTTATCGCCATGAAATAAAATGTAATTTTAAAGAATAAAATGCATCATAAGGACAAAGCATATACATCACTTAATTATGCAGGAGTATTGTGGATTAGTTTATTGAGGTGGATAAAAAGAGGATACAAATTTAAAAGATAAAATTATACATTGATAATTGAAAAGATAAAAAGGATTAAAATATATTAGAAATATACTGAGATTTGGAAACTAAAAATATATAGGATTAATAATAAATGATAAGGTTACGCTTGCATATGCTTCCACAAGCGTCCTTCTTTTTTTAAGAATGGCTGCAATGGATTCCTCCAGATATGAACTTGAACTTAGTTGTGGTGTTCACCCTATGTATCCTACGAAGAACTGTCGACAAGTAATCAGGAATGGGCATTGATATATAGCAAGACGGTTAGGATTGTTGAATAGAAAAAAAAGTGGAAAATCCTACCAGGTACTCTGACTACTCATGGCATCTACGTTTACTACATACTACATACCTACTAACTATTACTATTACTACTACTTACATGCGCTTCCACTATAGCCATCGAAACTCT